>JACDOX010000016.1:3962760-4039894 GCA_014549065.1 Cardinalis cardinalis | reverse complement strand
GGGGACGGGCGGGGCGGCGATGAGCGACGGCGGCTCCAGGTAACCTCGGCCGGGCGGCAATGAGCGCCGCGGCTCCAGGTAACCCGGGCCGCGCAGCAATGAGCGACCGCAGTTCCAGGTAACCTCGGCCGGGGCGGTTCCAGATAACCCCGGCCGGGCCCTGCGGCCGCAGGCGAAGCGCGGTGCCCGTGGTCGCGTCTGCGGCGCCCCGTCTCCTCCCGACGATGGGAGGATGACGCCGCGGGCAGGGCCGGGGTGCGCCGGTGGCGGGGCTGTCTCTGCGTCTCCGGGGTGCCGCTGCCGTCAGTGACACGTGTGTTGCCGGGCAGTCGGCGGTGGCCGGAGCCCGGTGTCCTGCGGGAAGGATTCCCGGAGCCGCAGAGCCGCAGCTGAAGTTGTGTCAGCGCCGGCACCGGCCATTAACGCGGCCGCGGTGCGTGTGTTCCCCATCTCCCAACAATGCCGCCTCTGGGCTGCGCTTCTGCAGAGGAGTGAGAAATTCTGGGCTATAAATAACCCCGCCTTTTTTTTTTCTTTTTTTTTTTTTTTTTTTTTTTTTAATACTCGTTATTGGCAACGCGCATCCGATTGACCTTGGCACCTGCCAAGTTTCTCCCGAAATCCCTTCAGGGAAGGGTGGTCTCTCTGCGTGCATGGTGGTGCCTGATGCCACACTGGAGCTGGTCCCTGTGCTGGGTTGTCCCTTTGTCCCAGACTTGTACACCAGCCAGCCGAGGAAGTGCTCCAGCGTGATGTCTGGCCGCTCCAGGCTCCCCTTCTCCGGCGGGGGGTGCGCTCGGCCCGAGTGGCCCCTTTTGCTGGTTATTGAGGCAGTTTGCAGATCCAGTTTTCACCGATGCCAGGAAACGAGCCTTGTTTTAAACACGGCGAGGTGTTTAACGTGGAAGGCTGAGGGAATTCAGGCAGAAGAAGCCATGGCTTCAAAGCGAGCAGCATCTGAAAGAGGAGATGGTGGGCCCAGGCTGGGAGGAGCGGGGTTGTTTGGGGCCCTGCAGCCCGAGGGGTGTCGAGGGGCTGGATTTTGCCTCTCCCCGCGCCCTTCCGTTTGCGGGGTGGGCACGGCGTGTGCCAGCAGCGAACAGCCTGGGTATCTGTGTGCCGGGTTTGGCAAACCCCCGTCAAGGCTCCGTGCCGCTGATGCCCCACCTGCCCGGATCCGAGCCGGCGCCGGGGCCGCCCGAGAGGGGACGCTGCTTTCTCTTGTCTTTCTGGGCACGGTCGGGGATGCCTGCACAGGGAGCCTGGAGGCCGGAGATCAGCAGGGGCTTTGCTGAGCGACTCTCGGGCTGACACGGAGCGAGGAGGAGGGGGAGGAGGACGGGCTGTCGGGAGGGCCGGAGCCAGGCTGCTGCCTGCCTGCCCGAGCGGGAGAGATGGGTGATGGGCCCGGCTGCCCTGGCTCCTCTCGTGTGAATCCTCCTCCTCCGTGGCTGTCAGGCGGGGAGGAGGGGCTCGGGCACAGCTCCGGAGCCACCCGGGAGGAGGACGCTGTGCCGGGGGAAGTGGGAGTGTGGCGCGTGGCTGCAGAGGAGCCTCGGCCTTCCAGTCGCAGGTTGCCCAACGATGTGATCAGAGTGCTGAGTAAATCAGGGGTCAGGGGTAATGGGTTGTAGGTCTGGCACATGGACAGGTGCGTTGTTCGAGGCCAGGGAGTGACGGGTGCCGTGGCAGGTCATGTGCATGGAGGGGAAGGATTGCCCTGAGCCGGTGTTGTGCGGTGAGCGTGGGCTGGCGAGGGAGGGTGATGCTTGTGGCTGTATGGAGCTGCATGGCTTGGAGCTGCACTCCTTGAGTGTGGAACTGGGCACAGGAGCTGGTGGCAGGCACGGGGCTGGGGCTGGGGGCTGGCTGGCTTCATGGGGGCTGCAAGCAGCTGCCTCTGGGCTGCACAGGAGGTTGTACTCTGAAGCAAGATGTGCATGGATGGCATTTCTTCACTGAGTGACTCTGGATAACTAAAAGTAAGTCTGAGGAGCTCCTGTTACAGGATTAAGTTTCAGGCTTCATGGGCCACCACTTGCAGCAGCAACAGTTTGAGAACAGCTGTGGCAGCAGTGCTGCAGGAGGCAATACCCAGGGTGAGTTGCTTTGGTTGTCACAGGCCCTGGACTTGGGCCTTGTTCACCTCAGGGCTCTAACACAAACATGCTGCCTTTTTGTAGGGACTGATGGGGGCTTTGTGCCTTCTAAGCTAACAGGCTCAGCAAGACTGTGTAGGAGGGTTTCCCAGAAGTTGGAGAATATTTTACTGCTGACTACAGGGAAGAGAACTTTACCTTTCCAGGTAGACTGTTGACAGAACAATTCCTCTGTAAGGATCTGACCAAAACTCAGAAAACGTGTGGAAGTTGGAGTCTAGGTTGTCCTGTGTGTCTTGAGCTGACTCACGAAGACTAGAAAAACAAAATTGGGCACAGGAGGTTGTCTTCCTCAAACSCCCTGTATTTCTTTGCAAGTTTTGTACATACAATTCCAGGGATAGATCAGACACATTCAACTCTGCAACATATTGTTTGCCATAGCAAATCCAGCTCTTGTTTTAGCCATCTACTGGCCTGGCAGCATTTGSTCCTAGAGGAGAGCTGGTTTGTGGGGATAGTCCCATTTTCAGTTCCTGTTCCCTTTGCCTGAAGCTTTCTTCTCTTTTTCTTTTAATACTTTAATTGTGTCTATGGATCCAAGCGTCCCTGGAGCTGCCTGTGTTCTGGGATCAAAACCAGCTGGGAATCTGAAGGTCTTTCAGATCTGCCTGCAGCTCCTCCTTCATTTTAGCCATGCCTGCACAGAACCGGTCGCAGGGGAGWTGTTGCCAGATTTGGCTTCCGCTGCCGCTCTGGTTGGACTCCCTGTGACTTTGGGACATTAACAGTGCTGTCACTTTGTGCTTCTCTGGTTTGAGTACTGATTTCTGTTCTTGCTGTGCTGCACAGTGGGCGGGCAGAAGCTCACTATGACCTTCCTCTTTCATTACCGTTCTTAGCTCATGCCAAAGGTGCTTGAAGCTTTTCTCCAAGAACTTAAYGGGGAGGGCAGCGGTAGAAAGGAGAGAGAAGAACATGAATTTCACCTGCAGAAATAAACTTTTTCATTCCCTAGTGCTATTTTGTATTTAGCTAGCATTTTCTCCCTGTAGCTCTATTTTGCCTTTTACCTTTCAGACACAAATAGTTGAGCTTGTGGATCTTCCCTTATGTTTGCTTTGATTTTTCTATTACTTGAAGAATGGCATTAGGCTGAGTGGTAATTAGTAGGTTTCACTGGGCTGGGGTCAGCACAGGTAGAGACACTGATGTGAATGTCTTCTCTCAGAACTGCTGTCGCTGGTTGTCTCCTGCTCCTAGCAGTAATTTTATAATGGAAAAATATGATAAAATTGTATGGTTTGCTAGTGGATAGTCTCAGTGCTGCAGATTGTTTCCAGGTGAACATCAGCAGCTTTGGCTTGTATGCAGTGAACAGCAAGAGTTTCAGTGTGCTTTGTTGGAGATTGCCAAAGGATTGTCATTTTGCCTGTTCACTTGCACTGCTCCAACTTAGCTCTGACAGTGCACTGTTTATAAGKTGGCTTCCTGGGTTTCTGAGACAGGGAATTGGGCTGCAAGGTGGCACTCACTGCCTCAGGTGGTGTGGGGTGTGGCAGGCTGGGTGCACCTTGCTCTGGGCAAGCACCATGGCATCCGCCCTGGCAGTGCTGCTGATAGGCATCCAGGAAGCCTGTGATGTTGTTGATGCAGTCTCATGTCCCCCTTTTCTGGAGCTCTTGATCCCAGGAAGYCCTGTGCATGGGACAGACAGGCCTACAAGTGCTCCAGGTTCTTGGCTTCTGGGTTGGGAGGATCTTTGTGTCAGCATACAGCACCAGCCCTACCTGCAAGTCTGGCTCTTGGAGCACTGGGCTAGGTGCACATCCAGGTGCTCTGATCTCCTGTTATGTATCATTCCTTCCAGAGGCAGACTTGGAAATCATGTCCCTCTTAAGGAGGGGCATATCCCTCTCAGTTAGGAAACCTCTGTTGTGAATGTTGCTTTGTTTTACTCTAAAGGCTTACTGTTATGGCTGTGTGCATTAAGTGTTCAAGGGTAAAACTGTGTTGTTATATATTCAGTGTGCTCATTTCCCAACATTAGTTTTGTTGTCAGTTGCTTATCTAGTAGTGTACCAACAGATGTGCCTGAGTGTTGAGTGATGCAGAGCAGAGCTTTTCTCTGCCCTGGAGTCTGTGCTGCCAGTTCCACAGGTGGAAGAGTATTCAGTGCCTCCACGTGCTGGGTTTGGGGCTTGGTGTGGTGCTCTGATACAGCACTGTAAGGGTCAAAGTTGGGGAATGGCAGAGGTAAGGTTGGATACATATCCTTTGCTCTGCTCTGATCATATGTACTGTCCTATTGCCATTAGAAGCAGATTAAGGCAGTTTGGATCCAAAACATACTCAAAGAATCTTTGGGTAATTTCGTGCTTGTTTATTGTCGTGGTGGCAAAAGTGTGCTTTCTCAGGGAATGGAAACAGACATTTGGATGTGACCCTTTGACTTCTGAAAGTGACACCTGGCACATGGACCAGTGAGCTCTGTGCTGTGGTCCAGCTTGCTCCTCCTGCACGTGCTTTGCTTTGCCACAACTCAAGGTACTGCAATGTCATTTTTTTCCAGCCATAGATGCCCATAAGCCTGAAACAAACTTCCATTTCAACATTGCAGTACGGCACAGACTCCAGAGCCAAACCATTCTCATTTCCTCTCTAATCCTCAAGTGTTGAAAATGCTCTGGCACCTTAGCAGGCTCAGTGTTGCTCTGCAGGGTGTGTGCACAGTTCGCTGCATGTGACGMGGGCAGTATTAAAACATTTAAACATTTCTTGCCATGTCACCTGAGTGGACTCATCTCTCCAGACAGTGTTGTTGAAGGGGCAGCAGCTGTACCCTCACCCCCAGCCTCTGTCCATTTGCTGGCATCAAAAAATCAGTTTCCCTATTTAGAAAGGGCACTGGAAAGTACTTCTCTGTGTCTCTTGAGGGGAGTGAAAGGCCTAATGTTTTCCATTTTCTGTCTGCTATTTCTCTATTCCCTATTGTGAAGGAGAAAATCCTCCAGATCAGAAATTTTCTAGGCGCTTCCCTGCAGAGAGTCTTGATTCAACCTGCAGTGCCCAGATGCCAGCTCATATTTATCAGGTGCATCCAGCCACTCCCCAGATGAACCACAGAGCTGCTGGKGCATGGTAAACCTGAGAGGGAAAAACTGAAGGCACACAATTAAAATCCTGGGCATTTGCTAAAGCTGTTTTTAATGTCTCCTGCCCTCATAGGCAGAAGATTGTGGACTTGGATTTGGGTTGCTCTTGATATGTCACCAGAAAAGCTGTCATATGTGTGTTTGCAGAAATGGAGGCTTGGGAAAGGCTTATAATTGTGATTCCACTCTGCATAACACAGATTGTCAGGCTTTAAGCTCAGGTTTGTTTGTATCAGGGACAGACATTGATACCACAGCTCCTATTTGTGCATGAATATTTTAACAACTGAAATGATGCCTGCTCCAGAAAAGAGCTGCTTACATCCATGTTTGATCTCTGTAGCAAGCCTAGGCAGCTCAGGGTGGCATTTCCTACAGATGTGGGGTACATCAGCTGTGCTGTGCTCTGACTTTCTTCATTCCAGAGAATTCAAGCTGGGAAGAAGGGAGATTTCTAGCAAAAAACTAAAACAGACAGAATTTGCTCCATGATTTGTTTATCTTTGAGGAAGGTGCCTTGCACTTTGTAGGATGCATGGACCCGAAAGAGRTGGGGTAATATTTGGAAGTATCTAGAGTGGCAGTCTGTGGGGATAGTCCTCTCCTTTAATTTCTGCCTCATCCCCTGTGCCACAACTTCCTTCCATATTCTTCTTCTCTCTCTGCTTCTTCTTGCACTAGGGGAATGCAGAATCCCCCTCTTTAGGGGCACTAATGAATAGTGGTTAGCATTTCAGAAGGAGTAAGCTGAGAGTGGAGTCTTAGTCTTTTCTGCAGTGTATTGACAGTTCACACACAGAGGTTGTGTCCTGGACCGTTCTTGAAATCTATTGGGGTACTGAAATGCTGGAACCTCTGCTTTCTTTGTGTGTTTCTGAAGTAAATTGTCCACAAAACATCTCCAATTAGGGGGCATTTCTATGCTGTAACTTGTAATGGAAACAGGGCTTTTGAACAGCCTGGTCTTCAGGACATGCCCTGTCTTCTCCCATGGTCTGTGGAGCACTCTGGACACTCAAGGTGAATGCCAGTCTTCTTCATGTAGTAAGGAGAAGCTATAAGAACCTGGTTACAAGGTAGTTTTCCAGTTCTAAGTCCTTGGTTTGGTAAGCTCTCTTTCCTCTCCATTAGTGARCACAGCAGCACATGGATGAAGTTCCCAGGCCCACACATGGCAYAGGAGGTCTGGTACCTGATTCTTGAGTACTTTTTTAGCTGCATTTCATGTTGTTTGCATTGCTGATCTCAGCAGAATGGCAGGGCCTGCCCTCATGGGTATACCTGAACACATGTGACTCTGTTTGAGGATTGCATCTATCCTGACTGTAATTGCTTGTGAACTGAAACAGGAATCCCACATAGCTGCCAATGTACCCACAAGCAGTCTGGTAAACATTATACCAAAATCAACCCATAATAGGACTGGCTTTCGGGCAAGGAGAGGAAAACGTTGTGCTCGTTCATAATCCAACAGCCTCTAAAGCACAAGTTCTCATCAGACTGATGGCTTTGGTTGGTGGGGTCATTAGGCAGAAGACACCTTGCACTGGTCTGCCCTGCAGTGCTGGTGAGGTGTTGTGTTGTGATCCATGGAGCTGGCTCTGGCTCCTGATCCCCCTTGCCATGGAAGAGGCAGCTCAGGCTCCCTTCTGTGCTCACTGGAATTTTGAATGTTGGTGCCAGAAGGCAGTGAGCAGTAGGTGCATGCATGTAGTATTATTCTGCACTCTGAGGATCTCGAAGCATATTTTCTGTGAAAACTGTTTCAAAGATCTACAATAAATGCCTAAAAGTCAGGCCTGGAAAAAAAGCAGAGATGTGTTAAGGCAGGGTCTGACTGCTCCAGRGGGGCTGGGTGCCAGGTTGACTCATGTCAAACACACTGGAAACAAAAGGAAGAAGTCAGATGCCCAGGGTCATCAGTAGGGTGCTGTCAGAGCAATGAAAGATAGCAGTTAGAAGTAAACATGATTGAAGTTTTGTTCCTGAACTCACTGTGGGGAATAGTGGTGTTGGTGTGGCTGGACACCTTGAAAACATAGGCTAGTAGGTGCCTAAATGGGTTCATGGCAGCTAATAAGAACAATTTCCATCCAGCAGTGCCAGGGAGAGAAGACCTGGTATCCCTGAGGCCACAAGGCTCATTTGAGACACACAAAGTGAAGGAGGGACATGCTGGATGGAGAATTGCTACTTGTGATACRTTAGGTGTTAAGTGCATCTGACACAGGAAGCTTGTGAAAAGGTCTGGATTCAGGATGTGCTTGTGCTTAGCAGAAATGTTCTGTTCTGWGACTGCTGAGAGCAGAAAGACAAGGCCCCCCCAGCCCCTGCTCYGCTGTTGCAGGCTGGTGCCAAGCCAAGTGTTGTCAGGTAGCCACTGCACTCTGCACAGGTGGCCTTGGGATGCTGTGAGATTTGGAGTGGAAGATGTGGGGATCCCTGGCTACTAAAGGTGCTTTAGACCCTTTGCTTTGCCTTTTGCTTGTAAGTGTTTGGGAGAGGTGTCCTTGGATGCGTATATACCATATGCAAATGGATTTTGAGTTGTGTGTTTTGTCTGAATTTAGAAAAGGAGTGATTTGAAGAAAGAATCCTCCAGGAAATGCTGCTTTTGCAAGCACAGGCCTCTTGACTGTGATTTGTGGGGGAGGAAGGAGTGGGAATGAGGGGGAGGTTCAGTGAGGTTTTCTTCTTTCTTGTTGCGTTTTGGGAAAACTCCAGCCAGGGCCCACATACAGTCGGATGAATCAGCCTCCCTTTTGCCATAAGTAATTGGCAGCTYTAGCTGCAATGCAGTTTTGATGTATGCCTAATACACTTTTCCTTAGTTAATTGAGAAGATACACTGCAGTAGATGTATGATGTTGAGTTGGCCTTTGTATGGAGTCTTTGAGCTAGTAGGGAGATACTGTAGGCTGCTCCTTGAGAGGCTGGAATTTGATGCAAATGATATTCCATACTTTAGTCTGAAGGCTGTCATTGCTGTTCATCTGCTAKAGAAAATACATTTCCTGTCTCATACACGTGTAGAGAGCACTGTGAGTTGGCACATGGCACTGTTACTCAGTGCAGGGTTTCCTTGGAAGGGTCTGATTTTATARCAACTTCAACAGAATATTCATGCTCTTAGATGAGTGGCTGTTCCTGTGCTGACAAATAAAGCATTTTGGCCTTCTCATATTCCTGTAACAAAATGAAAATCACTTGTTTTCTGAAGCATCTGGTGCCAATTCAGACTCAGAGCTTTCTGTGTCTGCTCTAGGATTTCCACTGGGCTTGGAAAACTTACCAGACAAGCTTAGCATTCACTGCTGGAAGAATCTGGAGTAACTGGAGGGCTTTCTTGTCCTGGAAACAGGACATGGAGCAGTTGCCCTTGGCAGGCTAAGACTTGCCAGATGCCTTGTATTTCCTGTTGGAAGTCTATTTTTCCATGGAAGGACTATATTACTTTCACAACTGTAGTGTCTGTTGGTAAATATTGACTTTAATAGTATGCACTTCACTTCRGCAGAATATCAGCAGTGCAGTGAAATAAGTGTGCTGTACTGGGGCAGTAGCATCAGTGTTCTTTTGSTGTTTTCAGTGGTTAATACTGTACCTATTATTTTCAAAGCATTTGAAAATTCATTAGAAATAAGTCCCTTTGAGGAACCTGTAGTCACAAATGTGATTATCAGCTTTGGGGTTTTAGTCATGGCCAAAGCTTTACTAAATGTTGTCTAAAAAGAAAGAATAATGGACTTGAATTATTCTTTCATGGGATTGCTTCATATGAAGGGCCTTCCTCCCTCCAGTTGTTCTGAAGYGGAATAAAACAAGTACAAATGTAAAGTTTTCACAAGGAGCAACTGAAACAGTTGGCTGTGTAGCATTTTGCACTTGAAGTGGAACAGAAATGGCTCTTTTTTTACCATGCACCTTTGTAGGGTACAGAAAGAACTGTTGGATGTCTGAAGATACAGGCAGGTAGAAAGCAGCGAACTCCTTTCCATGCATGCTTAGCAGAGGAGCACTGCTACTTGTTTGATTCRCTGTGTTACATGTGACTGCAGAGGGGTTATCCTGAGGCCACTTGGGCTGTGCTCCTTCCCTCTCCCGTTCATCGGACAAGTGTTTCATGTTTTCTTAAGAATACCTTTAAATGGACATTATTTTACCTTGTTTTGAAAAGGAACTGGTATTTTTACCGCTCAGGCTGATATATAACTAACCTTTTTCTTTCCTGAACAAGGTCATTACATCATGATGCAGTAATCCTGTCTATGGGATAAACCATCCTCTCTCTGTGTCTCTGTCTGCTGCTTTTATCTGTGTTTGTGTGCACGGTGGGGAGGAGGCGTGAGGGGAGAGAAAAAGTTTTGATTCTGGCCAGTTAAACTGTGCTTAGGGAGAATAATATGTGGGTTGTGAGATGCAAAGGGCTGTTGTCTCAGAGCTATTGCTTTGATACTTTATCCACAAAGAGAAGCTCCACAGTCTCAAGTCAGAAGAGCCTGGGGATGAAATTACACCTTTGTCAGGCTATGACAGGTTAAACTTTATGGAGATGCAGGTAGCAAATTATCCACAGACTGAATTGCAAAAGAGGGCTTTAAAATGGGGTTTTAAAACCTGCTGGGGAGATTAAGTGGATAAAAATATTTAGTTCTTGTGCCCCTCTTTTTGTCATAGTGCTCAAAGCAATCTGTGAAGGAAGGAGGGACAGTGTTGTTATCTTGGTCTCAGCCCAGAGGAAGCTGAGGGATGGAGTAATGGCACTGTGGGTGGAACAGGGAAAAACAGGAGCCAGCAGCAGGACCCAGCCATTGTGCTGCCTGTCTCATTCCCTGGCCATTAGACTAAGCTGCCTCYCTGCTTGTTGCAGTTTCTAATTTGTCTTGGATGTGTCTGTGCACTTTTTCCCAAGTCAGTTTACACCACAATATGTCATTTATGGCTAGCCTGGGGTGTGCCCAGTGAGGTATGGTTCATAACTATTTTTGATTCACTTACAAAGGGATTAGGTGACGTGGTTGCCTGGGCAGCAGGGGCTGTACTTGGTGACCCAGTGGGTCTCTCCCAGTCCTGTGTAACCTGAGGTGATGCCATCTAAGCTGCAGCAAGATGCCAGTGATGTAATTTCAGACTGTCTGGGCTGAGCACCAGCGAAGGCAGGGAGGCTGCACATGTGTAAGACAGGCTGAAGCAGAAGATAGACAGGGTTTGATTCAAAATGAAACCAGGTAACTGAGCAAAGGAGAGCAGGTGTATTAGTTGTTGACTCCATCTTCCACCTGCTCTGAGGGAAAATAGCCCGTGCTTATTTTACTGAACAGCTCTGAGTCTGTTGCAAATTAAGACAAGTAACTAAGTTGAGTCATCAAGTTGTAGTGTCTCAACAAACTACTTAAAAAGATATCAGGTCCTCTCTGTGGGCGCTAAAGTGGCAGAACTATTAGAGAGACATCTAAAATCACATGAAGACTTCACTGTTAGCATCATACCAGGTTTGTGGCAGTGCTAGAGCATGTATCTTCCAGGCTGGGGGTGATAGACACCCCTGGCTGTCAGCAGGACAGAACTATGATGGACCCCTTGCAGATCATGCTGGCGTGGGCACAGTGCTRCTCTCACATGCTTTTGCAGCTCTCAGAGCAGCAACATGCATCAGCTTGCTTAGAGTGCAGGCAGAGCTCAGATCAGGCTGTGCCCATCTGTAGAAACTTAGTAAGGCTGAGCAGTCCCTGCTCCAGTCAAAAGGAACACCAGTAATAACCACTATGTCCTCAAGATAATATTTCTATCCTTTGTACTTGTCCTTAATTTATTAAATCCCCAAATGCAAGAGTCTCCTTATGGAGATTACATGGCTGACAGTATTTGCATCCATGTTTTATCTGTACTGACTGTTGATGCAGGTAAACTCTGTGTAGTGTGGTCCAATGTCTGTGTTTTAATGGAGAAGGGAAGATTTCTAAATTAGATTAATTTATTAGCAAATTTTTTAATTTTCCATTACTAGAAAAAATCTAGCAAATAAGTGTGTACTAATTTATATGGATTATTGTTTTGCATCTGTTGTATTCAGTGCAGGGTCTCAGTGTGGTGCAGATGAGAATGTTTGGACCCAAATTCCAAGGTGGTGACCATGTTTGAGAGAAACCAATGGCCAAAGCAGGTCTTCCCATTGACTGACTTTTCAGCAGCCATTCGTTATGGTAGTTTTGACTTTTTTCCCTGCCAGGCTAAATTTCAAAGCAGCATTGATTTTTGTTTCTTCATGTGACTTGTGATTTGCTGAGTTACAGGTGACAGCAGCTTTCCCCGATCCTTAAGGGGTCATTCTGCATATGTGTGTGTGTTTAAAAGCTAGAGAATCACATTTTAAAAGCAAAGTCCGCTAAACATGCTTAGCTGAGTGTAACACCTTCCCTTTTGCACTTAATTTTAAAGCCAAATATTATAAAAACAACTCTCAGTGCTTTGATGTGGGCTCCTAATTTTCTCATTGATGCCATTAATATTGCATGCCCAGTTGCTCTGTGGYGGATGTCAGTGCTCTGTAACAGCAGCCATCTGTGAGAAAGGAGCTGCTTCCTGGCACGGAGTAAAATTTAGGCCAGCTGTGGATGCTGGAACCGCATCTTAGAGACTCKTCCTCTGGGCTCTCCCTTCCCTGTGCTTTGCCTGAGCAGAATTTCTGGTACCCAGGATCCCACAGCCTGTGGAGCTGCATTTCTCTGTTATTGTCTGAGCCTCACGCTCTGAGAGAGAAGGTAGGGCCTGAATTACTGCCCCGCTGTGCTTGTGCTGGTGCTGGTGGCATTCCAGAAGGTTCCCCTCAGCTCAAGGGCTCTCCCATGCTCTTGTTAACTTTGAGCAGTACCTGGGATGTCTCCYCCTGCACTCATCCAGCACAAGTGGTGTTTTATGGGCCTGATAAAACAAGTGAAAATGCAATTGTAACTGGCCTGATAATTCAGKGGAAGCTAGGTTTTCTGTGKTTTTTTTCTGTCATGTTGGGAAAAACATTATCTCTCTGCCCTTTAGCTTTAGTTTCTAGGCATATAACCAGGTTAGAATTGAGAGAGCAGGGGAARGTGAACCAACTTTAAGCAGCATCCCAGCTAAGTCTTAGATACAGAGGATGTGTGTCTTGCCCTGTGTTCAGTTGTTTTGCAATTGAACCTCYGGGATCTGAATGGATTTCCAAGCCTGTGTCAGAGTTCTCACAGAGAGGACCTGACAGAGATTACYGTCAGCAAAAAAATAGTCTGTCAGTACCATTTTCTTAGTCTAGTTAACTACCTTGGGGTGTCATGACACACCTTCTAGCCTAGAGGATAGTCCTTATGAAAAATAATGATCATTGGGCAAATTCTGCCTTCAATTATGTGGTCTGACCTCAGCTTTTCATTTAATTTACAGCATTGGGGTTTATAAAATAGCTGTGTTTAATAACACATCAATTCTTACTTGATAGCATTTCTGTTGATGTGACATCCTAGATGTCATYTGCAATCACAACATGGTCTCAGGATTTCTACTGTCTTCCAGCACACATTCTTCCTTTCTGTAGCTACCTTCAAAGTCCTTTCCCTCTCACAAGATTTCATTTCTCAAGAGTTCCTGGGACAGGCATTTTCAGATCACTGCAGGCATAGGCCAGTTACTCAGAAAAGGGCTTCAACCCTGGAGATGCTTCCTTATAGACAGTGGAAAGAATACATGGTTCTGCTCTCTATGCAACCTTTGGAAGAATGGAAACTTGATTTTGAGGGCAAACAAACCTTCTGCAAAGACTTGGGAAGTGATCCATATTCATCTCCGTTTACACAGTCTTCAGTATCAGTTTTGTCAGACTGGGATCATATGTTGCACTTTATGGTATAACGCCCCTGAATGTAAATTAGATCAAGACACTCTTACAGTTTGCAGCAGCCAAAGTTATATTAGTACTGATGATAATTGCTGAAAGAGTATAATGATTACCCAGATAGTCATGGCTGAGTTCCATCAGAAATGCTGAACGCTCACCTTCTGAAAARGGGCCCAGCTTTCAACTGTTGTGGGACTTTGCTGAGCTGAGGATGTAAAAGCCCAGAAAACTGGCACAGATTCTATCTTGGTGGCTTTTCAGATACTGGCCACATGGAAATGTTTTGTGGGATCAGAAGATAGATTAGGACAAGGTCTATGCATTTTTTCCCTCAGACTTCTATGCCACAGAAGTCAGTGGAGCTAGTCAGAGCCAAAGGGGCAGAGCAGCTTTCCTCTTCAGCACACAAGTCATCAAAGATTTGTGTTATCTGATGTGAATCCTGTTYCAGACTTAAAGGAATGCAGTCCCAAATCCTTCAGCAGCTCGCAGTTTTTTCAYATACCTGATACCAGAACCACTGTTTAACTACTGCTGTGGTGGTCTTGGAGGCCAGAGCCTGAATGGTCTGTGGAAGCAGCAGGAGCTGTCTCAGTCATGTAGTGTCATAKAATCAGAGRATGGCTTGGGTTGGAAGGGACTTTAATGATCATCTGGTTCCAACTCCTTGCCATGGGCAAGGACCCCTTTCAGGAGAGCAGCTTGCTCAGAGTCCCAGCCACCTCGGCCTTGAACAGTTCCGCAATAGGGACATCCACTTTTCTGGGCAACCTGTTAAAAATATGCAATGGTTCATGAATTTAGGTGGGTTCTTGGTAGTGAAGATGTTGATCTTGGCCAGGCCCTGAAGCTGATGTCCCAGGTATATGTCCTCAATAAGTGTTAGGTAACTTCTGCTTGGAAGATGAATAGAAGTATTTGCTTCCCACATGGATGAGGCATATGCGACTGKAGATGGATTCCCATGGGAGCTGAGCACCGCCTTCCATGTGCACCTGAAATGGGCAGTAATTTCTCTGCTGTATTACTCAATCCCATCATATCCTTTAGAAATTGATGGATAAGATGTTTAGCACAGGAATTTTTTCCCAGGGAGGTCCAGATATGGATTCAGGTGAAGGCCTTGCACAAAGAGCAAATGAGCTGTGCAGTGAGGTCTGGAAGTGTTTTCTAATCAGGCTGGTATGTCTTTCTGAAGGAAGACTGAGAAGAGCTTTGTTGTGACAAAGAAGACATGGAGGCTCTCTGTTTTGTGGTAGATGCTATTTGTTGACTTCTTCATAAAATCCTTGATGGAAGAAAGAACTTTTTATGGTGGAAAGTGCTCATGCCAAGTAAAACAAGAGGTGGTGGCTTGAAATAGAATTAAATATTTCTAGAAGAAGCATGAAATGTGTTCTATTTTCAATGCATGCCTTAATGCCACATCTTAGAGTTTCCTTGATAGCATTTCTAATCAGCAAGCTCTTATCCATTCCCTACCACTATTAGTTGCAGCTTAATGATACATAATTGTATTGCTTCTTTATCACTCAACTTGCCAAGTTGTTAATGTCTTGGAATGCAGGATGGATTTATTGCCTCRCTGTCTCTTGATGTTCTGCAATGCAAACACATATTTTGCCAAAGCCTTTGGGAAGGTGTGTTATCAGAAATTGTAGACAACTGCGCACCTAGAAGTAAAGGTGTTGCATACTGATCATCTTGCTAAGTCCTTTTAATGTCACATTGTCCTACATTCACAGAGTTTGGTAAGAAGGAGATTAGTGAGAAAACTGAATGATAAGCACTGATTTTTGATTTGTGCACATACATACACATAAATTGAGTTTTTGACRGCTGTTGCTGGCAAACCATCAAAGCAGTTTTTTTACTGAGGGTCAGCAGGTAAGGAGTAGAGGTGTGTAATTGMTGGGGCACCAGAGCAGCTGCAGTGTTCTCTGCTGGGGCAGGTGGTGATGCTGCAGCTGGACAGGAGTGCATCTCTTCTCCATGGAAGTCAGCCTGGGCCAGCTGCTCAGTAGGGCACTKGTTGCTGGAGGTGTCTGTGCCTTGTGCTGATGTGCCAGCTGGAAAGGCAAACTCAGGAGCACCTTTCAGAACTGCAAGCACAGCTTTGGCAGCAGAGTAGATGTTTCTTTGATCTTCAATCTTACAAAAATTTGAGGGTGATCCGTGCTGTCAGGGTGGGAGGAGGAATCATTCATTATAGAATCATAGAATGGTTTGGGTTAGAAGGGACCTTAAAGACCATCCAGTTCCAACCCCCCTGCTATGGGTCACCTTCCACTAGACCAGGTTGCTCAGGGCCCCATCCAGCCTGATCTTGAACAGTCCCAGGGATGAGGCAGCCACTGCTTCTCTGGGCAGCCTGTGCCAGGGCCTCACTGCCCTCACAGCAAAAAATGTCTTCCTGACATCTAATCTAAACCTGCTTTCTAKCAGTTTGAAGCCCTTCTTTCTCTTCCTATGACTACATGTCCTTGTAAAACATCTCTCTCCAGCTCTCTTGTAGCCCATTTAGGTACTGGAAGGAAGTTCTGAGCTTGTCAGAAAAATGGGAGCAGTCTGACTGTTTCACTTACAAGTCCCCCGCTTTGAGTGGTGCAGACAGCCAGTGTAAACATGCTTGTGCAAATTCCAGCCTTTGCCTTGATCCATTTTGTGCAATTGGATTGTCAAACTAAGTAGTACTGGCTGCTGAAAGAGTTAGGATAGAGTTTAGATGTGTTTGCATTGCAGTTTACATTAAAATAAGTAGTTTTCTAGGGAGAGTCTGGCCAGTGTGTTCCATGTTGTCAGTTGGGCGAAAGAGCTGAAGGAAATGCTGGTGAATTCCAGCAGATCAAAGTCCTGGTGGTCCTCTCCTCCCCTCTGCTGGGAGTTCTCATCCTTAAAGCCAAGTTGCAAGAATGTCTGCATCAGCATTTGTTGCTGTGGAGTAGGAAAGTTATCCCAACTCCCTTTGGTGGCACTTTAAGTTAAGTCAGCAGATGTTACACAGAAATGGTTTAGTACAGAGACATCTCCCTATCTGCCAGTGTTCCTGGGTGAACAGGAGCTTTTGGCAGAAGGGCTGCTTCAAAGAGTCTCACAGGACACAGCGATGTCACACGGCTGCCTTTGCATGTTAAGAGTGTGTGGCCCTGTGCCCATCTTCAGAGCTCTTTCAAAAGGTTCTAGGCCAAGATCATAATTCATTTGTTATAACTCACATGTTGTGCTTGGATAAACTGATTTGTGTTGAGTCCAGCATCACAGGTTCCTACAAAGGATAGATCCAAGTTGCCTGTGGCATGTATGTCAGATAGCCACCATAACAATGGGAAATAACAGCAGTCCCTCACCTTCTACCTTTTCTAAGCACTCACCAGTCATTAATGAATTAATAATCTGCACAGAGTCCCTGGGAGGTGGCCAGCAGGTTGTTTTTTTGTGGGAGGGAGTTTGAGTGGAGATCTGACATCCTTGGACTCATGACAGCTCATCTTGTGATACACGTCTGTGTATACACAGCATCACTCAGAGTTAAGTGGAGTCTGAGCTATCCTCGTTGTGAGGCCAGGTAGGAAATAGTTTTGTCTTTGAAATCTCCCTGGGACCAGGAYCTGTTAAGGCTTTTGAGAAAAGAAGAAATGCTATTAAGATTTCATGGGGGACTAGAAAAATTGTTCTGGGGAATCTGGATCTCCTGCCTTGCACCTACAGCACTGGTGCCTGCACTGAACCCRGGTTTCCCAGCCCCAATTCTGGGCTTTTTTCGGCTGCTCCTTAAGAGAACAGAAATGCTCTTCCTTCTCTGTTTTCTCCAGAGACACATCCTTCTGATGAAGCCTTCCCAAACAGTGGCATATTCCCATGAAAAAATTCTCTTTCAAGCCACTGACATGTAACTTGCTGAAAAATTAATGACCAGTTCCTGTCAGAGACATTGCCTTTCCCATGAGCATGGCTTGTTCCTATCAGATGCCTTCAGGAAGGCAGAATCTGAAGCACAGGATCAGTCCCAGGTTACCAGGGATTTGTTACAGCATAATGGTAGCCACTGAGAAATGAGGGAATGGAGGCACATTGTAATTATGCAATTGGCCAGAGTCCCCCTGAGAAGTCAGTTACAGAGCAGAGGAGAACATCTGATTCTTGGCATTTCCTCTTGTGCTCCTGCACAGGGAGGCAGGATGGGAAAAGTCCTTCTGAATTTTGGATTTGATTTGGGTACTGAAGGCTATTTGAAARGCCTTAGCTCCCATTAAGAAATTATGAGGATGTCAGTAGTAAAATTAATTTTTTGAAAGAAATCAGCCACAAAGAGATGTAGCTGAAGATTGGGGGACTGGGTGTCAGGGTCTGCAAACATGCAGAGGRGATGTGATCAATGTACATAGCAGGAGAGTATTCAGTAAGGAATATGACCAGCTGCTCTTGCTCCTAGACCTATAGGCAAGTATTTAAATGTCAGAATATGAAGGTGAACATGTGCAGCAGTACACTAGGCAAAAGATGATTTTGCTGTCATTGTTTTCAAGTGACAGCGATTGCTGTTCCCTGGARTACAGGAGATGCTTTGTACAATTAAATTCAGAATATAAATTTGATGTCTTAGGTGCTGTGTGTACAGGGGGCAGAACCAGGGCACTTCAGTTGCATTTCTTAGCTGGGGACCGTAAAACTGCTGGTGGTGAATGCTGGGTTGCAAGAGGAGGAGTTTGGGCTCTCGAGGTGTATATCAGAGAGACACCTTGTTAATTTATATCATTTTTGCATCCATAGATTTATTAGGGCAATTTGTAATGGTAATTTGATCTCTGTGCATTGATTTCCTAATTTGTAAGCTCTTTGTAGACTGGTGCCTGTGCTCTGGCTGGCTCAGGGTCAGCTTCATTCAGCTTCTGCTGCTGAGGGTGAGTTCTGTGTGGCACAGGCTGTGTGTACAGTCTGCCCTTAGTACCTTTTCCCATTTAGGCTAAAAGGCTGAGACTTTCAGCAGTGGAAAGCCCAGGATTCTGGCCCTTGCTCTGCAGAGAGGTGTGTGATTTGTCTAATAAGAATTCACTGATTACTCCAGAAGTCCTTTGAGATTACTGGAATTACTTAATTGTAGCTGGTGAAGGGCTTCATAAACCTGAAATAAACCACTCTTAAGATGCCCAAAATGTTAGCATTCTATAAAAATATTTTCTAGACAATGGAATAAAAATATTTTAAAACACAGGAAGTAGTACCAGAAAAAGATCTGAAAAATGTTGAATTTATGTAGGAGCTGTTGCAGGCTGAACAGACTCTGAAGATAGTGAAATAGTAATAAACCAGGATGTGATGGCCCACATTTTCCAGCAGAGGCTTGTTCCATTTGCACCATCCTGTGTCAGCCCAGATGAGACTTGCAGGTCCCAGGGTGAGATGGAGGAAGTGGGCCCACTGCTTCAGCAGGGCTTCCATGTGCCTGGCATGCCCAGAAAATGATACGTGGCTGCCCCTTCTGAGCCATGGGCTTTGCCTTCACACTTTCTGTCCTCCCAGGGTTTGTGCATTTATTAGCTGGCAGCTTGGCTTTGGCTCCTGTGGCAGGCAGCCTGGTTTTCAGCRTGCAGAGCCTGAGAGATGCCCTTGACTTGGGTGGGAGCAGAGGGAATGCAGCCCTTCTCATGGCTGGGCCAAGTGTGTCTGAGTCACAGAGAGGGCAGGCAGCCAGGGCTTTTCCTCACAAAGGCAAGGAAGCTGAATTCATTTAGTCCTTAAAGGAGTGTTTAGCTTGCAGATTGGAAGGGTCCGTAGAAATCTGATACAACATTACTGGAGTCTATTCAGATACTGTGGTGGAAATTGAATGAGACTTGAAATGTGCTAAAGTCTTTGCACTTTTAGCTGTAATGACAATGCTGATAAGCAGAATTGAATTAAAGATAATAAAGGAGAGAGCTGTCTTCCCTGGACTGTTAACCTGGTTTCTCTTGAATCTCTARAAGTGTCTGSATCTAGATTATTTCAGGTTTTGTTTYGTTTCYTTGTGGTATCATACTTTAGTAAATAATTTGTGGTTCTTTGTGACAATTTTTCTTTACTCCTGAAGGAAGGAGATGCAGTTTCTTGTCCCTTTTGGCTTTGAAGTGTGTAGTTGCAAACAGCCTCCACCATGTCTGTTCTTAACATTTCCTCCTGTTTACGGTTGTGCCTGCACCATAGGAAAAGTTTACTTAATGTAAGGTAAATATTTTCTCTCTTCTAGTACATTAAGGTTTCATTGGTTTGTTTTGTTTCTGATGACAAATAAAAGCTGTTTGAGGTGCCAGAAATTACTAATTTTGCAAAAAACTGTTCATCTCTTAAAATCGAGTGGATACTTCCATTCAGGTATAAAGACTAAGCAAATAGGGTGGGTGGTCATTGCCTTTTCCTAGAGTATGCTCTTAAGTTTCCCTCTGAAATTTATCACAAGGGGGAAACAAAACTCTGAAGGTTTACAGCAGTAGATCCTTGGCTGGWTTTCCACTGTAGCTTTCTCCTATCCTAGGTCTGTGTATCTCTGTGCTGGGGTGGATCTCTAATCTGTCAAGCAGTCCTAGCAAAGACTGGSGAGTAACTTTTTCTTGCTGTAGCTTGTTTCACTGGGGACAGGGGCACTCTAATGGTGCATGTTGTTGACAGARGTTCTGAGGATGCTGCTGGCTGGTGTATCATGACATCATTGCAAAGAGAAGGCAGCGACCTGGCCTATCAAGGTGATGGTATTGCATTACTGTCTGACACTGAAATCACTTGGAGTCTCCCATTATAATTAGGTGATAATTTGCTGTGTTAATGCGCTCTCTTCCACTGGGACATGGGCACTTCATTCTGTAAAGCTGTCCTTTCTGCATGTGTTTGGTGCCATTAGTGACCACCAGGAAGTGCTGAAGGCTGATGCTCTTTGAGGAACAGGGGCAATTATCCCTTGCAGGTACTTCATGGAGTTGTTTTCACGGTCCTTTCTCCTGGCTTGTGACCCAGACAGTGCTGGTGACTAGTAAGATGTGCATGGATATGTCACATTCCAGGGAGTGTAGCTCCTGGCTCCTTTTCTGTCTGAGYAAGTGCACTTTGTGAGCTGTAAGGCATCAGCTGTAAATGGAATGGGACACTGGCTTTCCATACCTGCTCTTCTGAGGTTTGCTGCTGAGGCACCTTGGTGTTGCTGTGAGCTGCTGTGCAGGACTTTGGTACCTCAGGGCTGGGCAGGGAAAAGGAAGCATCTGCCCAAGGCTGTAAATTAGGGAGGAGCTGACAAAATCAAGGCAGTAGCAGAGCAGCTTCTTGTGTAGCAGCCTCTCTGAGTGGCTGGAGGGACAAGGGCTGGTGTCAGTCTCCGGCTCAGGGAGAGGCCGTGGGGCTGTGCTGTGTCCCCAGCTCCTGGCTGTGGCTGCCTCCAGCCTCGTCCTGCTTAGGAGAGCAGAGGGATGGTGAGCAGCCCTTTGGCTCGGGTGGGACCCGTGTCTGGCCCTGACCCCACCCACTGCTGCAGAGAAACCCTTGGGATGAAGGGGCTTGGCCCTGAGCACTGCAGTGTGTGCTGATGGCCTCAGATGTTCCCAGGCTTCAGAGTCTGCAGAGCTGCTGCAGCTCAAGATGCTCATCACATCTTTGGCTCCAAGAATTTCTTTAAAGGCCTCAGAGGTAAATGCAGGCCAGGAATTAACCTCACTGAGATAAGTTCACTCAGTGGTGATTCTTAGATTGTGGTTGGTCTTTGTGGCCTGTAATTTAGTGTGGCTTTTAATTGGTTTAGTGTATTCTGTGGTCTTTCTTTGCTGTTATAGTTTTTGAATCAAAACCTCTTTTTTTTTAAGGCCTTTCAGGGACATAAGTTTCTRCAACAATGATAATATTTCTTTATCAAATGAGTTTATCATTTCATGTTTGCACAGTCCTGCTACCAAGCAGTGGATGGTTCTGTCAGTTTCTGTCAAGCTAAAGTGATAATACCTCTGATTTTGTGAGGGGCTTTTTTTTATCAGCAGCTTGTATTTGCCCACTGATCTCAGAACATTTTTTTATTCTACATCTTCAGCATTCAGTGGCATTTCTCCCGTCTAAGATTGCCTCTTATCACTGCAGCTGGCTCTACAATCCAGCTGGAATCAGAATCATMTTTGATTTAATGGCAGAGCAGCAAATGTAGCTGTAGAAGGGCTGGCAGCTTCTTGTGCAGAGCCTGACTATTGAGAGTCTCCTGAGGTTTTATTGCAGAGATCCTTCTTTTTACAGGATCATCCTCACTGYCTTCACTCTTGTTATTCACATTCTGGAGAAACTGCATTGTGGAGGCATTCTGTTTCCTGTGTGTGTTCACCCCTTTGCTCTGAGCTGAGCCTTGCTCTTTTTGCATATCTCTGTACTGGGCTTTCTCCAGACCACAGAGCCTGGGTTTTCAGGCAGCCTCTCCTTGTGCCCTGGGTTCCTTTAGTCACTTTCTTACAGTGCATGTCTGGGGCTGTCACCATTTTGCTGAGGGACCTCTGCTGTCCCTGCAGTCACACACAGACATGGTGATGCACAGCTTTGTAACCAGAGCWTTTAATCTTTGCTTCATGATTTTGCCAGAACAATAGTGCCTTTAGACAGGTTCATTTTGTCTGAGATCAGACAATATATCAGCTGTTCTGGGTTGGGTTTTTTTTAGAYACTGACCCTAGCAACAGCATCTTGCTCATTTTTCATCATTTTCTGYCACTTAGCAAAATTATTTTACCTCCAGTTTTCTTGTCTTTTCCTCCTCAAGGACAGATCAGTGTAAAGGCTCTGTTCTCATGTCTGTTAACCTTTTATTCCTAGCAATCTAGCATTTCCAGAGTACTGGTATTTGGTATCCCCCAGTCCTTCCTGTTTTCTCAACTCATTGGAGGTATTTTGTTGTTCTGTCTCTCTTCACTTGCTATCCAGTCTGTTGACACTGTATTGCATGTACTGTGTGCTGACTGACAGCATGATTGCTGATGATTTCTGAAACTAACCTGGCTCTTTATTACATTATTTAAAGTCTGATAGATGTGGCAAAATAGAAGCAACCTCTTATCTGCATTAACAACAAGGGAAAGAGCCAAGTTCCTCACAGAACCATAAAGAACATGCAAAGACAGTGAGTAACTTGTCTGAGGTTATTTGTGAAGTCTATGGCAAGTATTACATGCTTCTACTCTCAGCATRGGGTTCTGCCTATCAATATGTTCTGCAAGGAAACAAAACAAGAGGTAGATCCCTGCTCCTCTSCCCTGGTGAAGAGCAGCTCCAGGCACTGGTCTGTCGTGAGGCAGAGCTGAGGCTGCTGTGAGCCTGGACGTTGGCAGTGTGGCCCATCTTCCCATTGCTTCTACTGTTACTTCTGGAATGGGGTCTGGAAAGAAATGTGCCTCTGCTGCTCACTGTGGGTTGTGGGCATCTTGTAGCCAGGTACCCMTCTGAGGAGCAGCAGATTTGCTGCTGTCTGTGTGCTCATGGAAATGCTCTTTATAGTTCCAAAAATCAGCTGGAGTTTGTCATGGGGTGGGACATGTTGGGGCACAGGCCTGTTGAAGGTTCCAGCTGTGGTTCTGCATGAAGCAAGCCTGGAGACCTCTCATCCTGTGTCACTGCAGCTGGATCGGTCCTCTCTGGCTRTGTCAGTGCCCTCACACAGGCTCAGCAGGCTGTGTGTCCCTCCTGGGATCTGTGCCTGGGGCAGAAGTGCACCTCCAGACCCTTTCCCTTGTTTGTGTTGACTGAGGAATAAAGACAGGCAGAAGAGCTGTTAAGGTTTTCTTGGGCAACTTTTGCTCCTTGGATGCTGCTTCTCTGATGTCCTCCCCATTTCTCAGCCTCTTTTCTTCTACAGCATGTAGAAATGCAGCTATCATTCTGTGCCTCATAAAAGCCTCAATTAATGTACTTCAGTTTTCTTTAAAGCCTGAAGTTGTAAATAGTAAGTAGAGGTGTCAGACAGTAGTAGACTTCAGCCAGCAGCAGAGTAAATGTTGATGCACTGTTTTAAGAACAAGTTTCTTTGCAAAGCTTTTATGCCACAGATCTGATGTGTGTGTGGCACAAGGAATCTATTTTGGGTCCTATTGTTGTTCTCTTTCCTCTTCCCTTGCTCTTTTATTTGTTTACTTGTTTCTGTGCATTTTGATGGATTCTTATTTTGGCCACCTTTGACCTGATACAAGATTGCATTAGTGTCAGCTGCTGCTCTGGGAGCTGGTACTTTTGTACAGATTTGCAGTAGCATCTCAGGCTGCTTTAGAAGCACCCACTGAGCAGTGGAGGCAGTTCCCTTTTACAGGAGCTGTTGCAGATGGCTCTACACATTTTGGACAGAGATCTTGAGATGAAAGTACTCTGATGTGTTGGGAATGGAAATGTCTTGGCTCTTGTCTGCTTATTTAAAAAACTGTGGGTCCTTTTGCACCAGTGACTTGGAAAAGTGCTCCCACATTCTGTAGACAAGGCATCTGTGGGTGTACAGAGAAGGTCAGTGGTTTGTCCTGGCAAAAATTTGCAGGATACAGGACTGAATCCCAGAAGTGTGAATCCCTGCTGGTTGCTCTAGCTGGGATTTGTAGCATGTGTGATTTCCAAAACCAGAGTAGTCCCTGCTGGCTCAAGTATTCTCCCATACAGGGACTGAGGCTGAGGTGTCCTGGATGCCACCACCTCTGGGGGCTTYTTGTCCCACTCCAAGTCCTTGCCTTGGTGGTTGCAGACTCTGCAGGAGGCTATGGACAAGTGCAGAGGAATTGTGGCTAGATCCCTGAACACCTTTATTTTTTCATTTAGGTCATGAGAGGACAGTGAACTGTTTTCCTGTTGTAATGTGAAGTGAGGCAGGAAGGAATCTCCACTGCTCCACTACTCTGAAGCAGAAGATGATTTTTTTGAGCAATGAAGCGTTAAATGCTGAATCCCTGTTTAAGCAGTTTAAAAATGCTGTACCATTGTGGTAGCTGAGAAAACAACAGATTTTGAGTGTGAATCTTGTTTTGCTTTCTGCATATAGAAAGCATGTCATTTCTTCCCTGACCTATTTAAGAATAGCATTTTTATATTTGTTTTGCTAATCTTCCTATCCTGCTGCTCTGAAGCAAGGTCTTGCTGGCAACTAGAAATGAGTGAGTGCATGCAGTGACTGCTCCATTTCCCCCTCTGCCTGCTCCAGATCCATGATACCCCCAAGGTAGATAAGCCATTATGCACAATAAGATCCCTAACGTAGCAGGTGAATATTAGATATATGAAGTTAGTCAGCTGTAAATAAAAGGCCTGGCAAAGAATGAAAGGCAAAACGGTGTCCTTGAGGAAGTAAATTGGGATATGATGCCTTCCTGCCCTAGTGCCCTAAAGAGTTGATGCAAGATCTGGACCATATTCACCTCCTGCATGAAAGGCATGTGGCAGCCTGGGCTTTACCTTTTCCTTCCTTGGAGGCAGGAGCTGTGTCCTTCCAAACATACCATAATGCCTTGAGAAGACTGGTGCAGCAAATCTTCTTCTATGGTGTTGGTCCCTGTCTCTGCTTGTGGGATTTGGAGGTTTCAAGTCCATCCTGTGCTCTCCTTATTAGTGGCAGAGGATTCCCTGTTCTTTATTTTTGCTTCCTGCAGTGTGATTTGTCTCCCAGCACTGCGTAGCACTCCTGGGGTGGCCTTGAGTTCAGTCTTTTACATGTCAGATTCATCTTYTAGTGCATGGGTTTAGTGTTCTTTACTACAGCAAGTTTCTCAGTTAAAGTTTACAAAGGCAAAATGAGCTAAAAGGCAACTAGAAGGTGCTGGAAATGGCAACTGTCTATAAGTTTCAATTATTGCATTATATTGCTGCTTCCTTGTCTCTTCCAGAGTTCTGTGGTACTTGTTGACTTGGCCTGCGTGGGTCTCCTGAGCCATGGGCCAGTGGTTTGTCAGCAGGTAGTTGCAGTCAGGACAGGCTGCCTTCTCTCCTGTTGCCTTTCTGGAGAGCTGCACACCTCCCGAGGCAAAAGCAGCTCCTGCCCTGCCTGTGGGGACCATTGCAGGGAAAAGGGCTGTGGCTCTGTCTCTGCTGAGCACTGAGAGTGTGGGCTGGAGTGGTGCTAGGCTGGGAGTTCAGAGGGTTGTGTTTATCATGGCACACCTTCTGCAAGTGTGTCAAGCAGAGAATAAACTGTGGARAAGCAGAGAAAGCAACAACACCTGCAGAGAAACCAGGGAAACTGGTCCTTTTTTTTTACTCTTCCTTCTTCTTCCAAACTTTRGATTTTTTTTGTTAATGTAAACAAAATGAAGAACATAATAGGCAAGATGACTAGTGGTTTATTAAAAGCAGCCTTAATGCACCAGCTGGAGTTCAGTAGGAGTGTAGGCTGCCRAAAAATATGGACTAAAAGACTTTTTTATATATCTAATTTTGATTATGGAAGTCCAAGCAAGAAGAGGCTTCCTTTGATACCCTTTACAAGATAAGAGAGAGAATAGTGATGGGAACAAGCTTACATCTGTCAAGCTCTCTGATTGCTTTGCCCTGATTGCTGTTTTTGAGCATGGATGTAGCTGTGGATCAAAACTCTGCTTGAGAGTGGCCAAATTCAAGCTCCTGTGCTGGTGGTTTGTAGTGCTGTGAGCCTTTCCTGTGCTGCAACAGGACAGGCTGTGTGAATAAAGCATGAGGTGTCTATCTTGGGGTGCTCTGAGTCCATTTTAAGATGATTCTGTGAGGTTGGTGGGTGAGCATTGCTCTGCTGAGTGTAGACAGAGCCCACTGTGTGGTCCTGTGCATGGAACTTGGAGACAAACCCTGCACCCAAATGGATCCGCACCAGGGAGGCACAGGAGGTGAGGAAGAGCAGATAGGAGGCAGGAGAACATGGTAGAGAGACTCACAAGCTGTCAAAGGCCAGCAGAAGAACTAACAGTTCAACCTGCACATCCTGAAGCTAYGTTGACAGAAGAAAGCAGAATATTCCTGACAGCATGAAGTGATGACGTGGCCCTTATGTGGTTCCAGGTGCATCAGTGTAATGGAGCTTTATATCTTCTGCAGAAAGGGACATGCAGGATGTGTAAAAGCAAATAATTGCAATATCACAGCATGATTTTTCCTGGGCATTTCTCACMTATAGGTGGGGGAGCCTGCTACCTTGCTAGGCTAATGTTGATTCACCTTCAACATGCCTTTACCAGAGAAGATGAGAGAAGGGGTGAAATTTTTGTGCTGAGTTGCAACAGTTGGGAGCTTTGAATGTAATGAGAGTCTGCTTCCCACCTTATTAATGTGAATATTGTCCTAACCCTGGCAGATCAATAATTCAAGGTGCTATTGCACACTTAAATGTTTGCAGGTCCAGGCCCAAATTTGGGTTTTCTGGACCACTTTGGGGCTTTGACTGATCAGCTAAGTGAGCCACAAGTGTTCAGCTTGAACCTGCCAAAGATCCAGCAGTTTGTTACAGAGCCTTCCTGTGGTGAGGGATTGCTGCCTGTCAGGTGGGTTGGAATCACACTGGTCCATTTTAATTGTCTGTAGCTTACAGTAAGGGCTGGCATCTCATGCYTGATCTTGGGCAGTGCTTCAAGATTAGCTCCAAGTTGCTGATTCAAATTAGAACTCAAACTGYTTGTCTTGGTTGTTTTTAATCTGAATTAAGTTAATGAAATTTTTATTGAGGTAGTTGTGATGTTGGTGTCACTGTTAAGTAGCTTGTCTTTGTTTACATTTGAGTCCTCCTGGAGACCAAAAGTGAACCTGAGGCCTCAGCTCTGAACTAGGAATAATAATGTCCATATGGAGAATTATTTCAGTCTATCTGCAATGGTTTAAATCCGCATTTCGTTTCACACAGTCTCTTTCGTGTGTAGACAAGGGCAAAGGATGCAGTCCTGTGGAATGTGGGATATTTGAGAGGCACAGTTGATTTTGAGACATCTTTTCCAGCTTTGTGGGGCCCTTCAGCTGTGTAAATAAAAGGCAAAACAGGGAGTGGAGGGGTTTTTTGTTGTTGTTGTTTTTTTCTTGCATATAAATGCCTTTTCTAGGTACTTTTTCATAGTTTCTTATCTATCCCAGATAAGAGAACATTTCTCTATCCCAGAGGAATGTTTCCTACTACATTAGAAAAATCGGGTCTGTGGGATCCTTCAGTGTTTTTTCCTTTAGCTGCTCCTGGAGTGCCCATTGCTCTGTCAGTCTTGGCATGTCTCCAGATTCAGTAACTTAGAGCACAACCTTTTTGTTTCAAACCATGATTCAAAAACACATGACAAAAATACCCCTGTAGCTGTCTGGGTTTGGGGATGAGTGGATAGAAGGGCTGGTGGCTCTTCCCAAGGCATTCAGGAGAGTGGAAGCTCTCCCCTTGCTCTCTCTGGGTGGCAGAAGCATCCTTGTCATCCAGCTGGCTTTTCTGCATCATCAGGGTATGTCCATACTCTTTTTGTCATATGAAGTAAAGTCACTTTTTCTATCAAAATCGTCACCAGTTTACAATGCTGCGAGGTGCTCMCTTCTGTAACCTGTAGGAATGTACTTCTTTCCTTGCTGTGCTGTGATGATGTGTCGTTACTGAATGCCTGGACAAGCTTTAATGGGGAAAGCTGTTTTCCCTGCTGCTCACCCTCTGTACACACACACTTCTTCCCCTCCCAGGTCATGCAACCATCAGAAAGCTCAATCAGTTTAGTAAGTGGCCAGRATTCCAGCAGGAGCACAATTTGAATGGATTGCTTTTGTTTTGATGTGATCAAAAAACACCCACAAAGAAAATATTTTGGGCTARGGGTGTTCTCCAGCAGGGTGGAGAGGAATTCTCTCCAGTTTTTCTTTCATAGTGTCCTGCAGCTATGCTGAAGCCTCAGCACCCTTGTTCATGTTATCTCACATTAGGCACTGGTTAAGCACAGCCCTTAAATACACACCTAACTTTAAACATTGCTGGCTTTACTCTGCAAAAGTAAATCTGTTTTGCTTTTTTGGGGCCATGGCCTGAACACAGCCACAGCTTTGTACAGAAGGGGAAAGTGAGAAAACCTGGGCAAGCCCAATACTAGTTGCRCTTGGAAGAGCGAAGCTGTGTGAGGAGTGGGAGCAGGTCCGGGGTGCTGGGAGTCTGCAGAGCAGCAGCTTCAGCCGTGGGAAGAGACATGAAGTGGGTGTGCTGAGGGGGATTCAGAGATGAAAGCCAGATGTATTTTGTAAAGTGTTGCCTGTGGTTGCWTTGGCAGTGTGCAGAGAAAGAGTTGAAGAGTTGTGGAAGGAAGTGTAGTCAGGTCGGTTCTGTGTTTGAAGAGGGGRGATGGATCCTTGGTGGCCATGAACTGAGAATGCTGTCGAATGCTAATTGAGCAAGGAGGAAAGTATATTTTTGGGTTATTTCCATCAGTTGTGACRAACTCCACAGTTTAATTCCCAGCTCTTAGCAATTAAACTTGGTGATTCAAGGTCCAGACAAAGGATATAATAATTTAAATTCTAAGAAATGTTTAATTAAAAGCATTAAATTCACAGTATGTATTTTCTGTATTCATTGACATTCTGTATTCATTATTGCTACAAGTACACTGTCAAAAGGGAATTTTAAACCAATATTAGTAAGTCACTATGTAAAACTCTTAATGCTGCAATTCCTAACAGAAGTTTGTTTATCCCATCTCAGAATGGATGTTTCCATTTCAAATACTTGGGACCAAGGTAGTTTTACTGGGATACAACCTGAATTCAAATTGTACCCTCAACACAGAGAGCTTCTTATGAACTGCTAGTTCAGAGGCCAAAAGTTGCTTGTAGCAAGTACAGAGGATAACTTCTGAATAAATGAATATATTGGAGGGAATCATAAGCTGCTTACAGGGTGTTTGCAAACAGGAACAGAGAGTACATTCATCAAAGAAATTACTCAGTTTGAATAATTTGTTCAGCTCAGAGCATGTTTACCTGGCTGTGAGGGGAATGGGGAAGTTTAACTGGCAAATGTTTGTATTGTGCTTTGAGACAGTTGTATGAAAGGGAAGCGTTCTTGTTGTTTCTAGGGTTATAATTCCTTCTGTAGCTTGTGTGAATGCAGCCTTTTTTCAGGATTGTGTAAAGAAGGGATGCAGTGGTTGTTTTGCACCATGTGCACGTGGGGGAGGTCCTACAAAAGATGTCTTCACTTCAGAGGGCACCCTGGCTGTGTCTGCCCTGCCTGCAGAGCCAGCCCCACACACCTGCACGGTCTGCAGGCACCCGAGGGTGGAAGCAGCTGAGCACAGACTGCMCTGGGGGTGTTATGGACCCTGAGTACCCAGACAGAATCCTCTCTGCTTCAGCTAATGCTGAATATGGCCATTTTTTATCAAAAAGGCCTCAGGATTGTAGTTTATTTAACTTATCCAAGTTTTACAGAGAAGACAGTAAGCATCTTCCACAAAAGTAATGAAATCATGACTGTATCTGTTCTGTCCAACTCACTGTCTGCTCTTTAAAGGGCTGTAAGAAAATGCAAGTAAACATGCAGATGTAGGAGAGCAGATACAGGCCTGAAGTGGGCTGGGAAATACTCTGTTAATACCTGAACAGAGTGTCTCAGTACTCAATATCTAGAGAGAGTCCTTCTCAGTTACATCACCATTGATTTTTGGAAATGGATAAGTGTCACTGGGAGCAAAATGTGGCCCATACAACTAAGTAATAAATATCTTTTTGCAGGAAGTATATTTATAAACAAAGAGTGAGCCTTGGATCTTCAGGTTACATTTGCAAAGCTGCTGCCTGAAAATTGGCATGGTTCCTTCCAGTCAAGTGATCTTGGAGACAGTTTTGCTGCATCACAAGCTGYAGTAGTATCTCTGAGGCTTTGGAAAGGAACACCAGTGTGTCTGCAAACAGGATACTATTTGTGAGTTTTAATTGGAACCAGTCGTGTTTGAAGGATGCAGGCTTTGAAATAGCAGAGCTAACCTAAGAAATCTGTTSAAGATCTATCCACAGTGTTCCCCAGATACACAGGGGTGAAGAGCTTACTGAGATCAAGGCCCAGCATGAGATTCTGCTCTGAACTTGAACTGAATTGAACAAATCTTTTGTGTGTATATTATGTTTTGATATATTATGTTTTGAAGACATTTGAGTGCTTCAAATATCTTCCTTCCTCTTCTCCCTAGCTTGACAAGGACTAGATGCAGAAATATTATGAGACAGGCTTTTGCAAAGGGGGAATTGAGTCACAGAGAAGCTGAATGCCATGTATTTAAAGTCAATGTTTGTCTTCTCACTTAACAAAATTGGTGATTAGAAAAGGTAAGGAAGAAGGAAATGGATGTTGGGTCATCTTCTATAACCCTGTCATAGTTATGCAGAAGCAACTGACCTGGCTGAGAATTTAATTTTAGCTTTTGCCATTTGGCTGGAAAACTCTAGCTAACACACTCAAATACACTGTTGTATTTTGGTACAACACTCTGTCTCTTTAATAGGCAGTGACAGGATTTTTCTCTGGAAGTAGGTAGTTGTTGGTTACYTGTCCTCTTTGTTGCAGAAGTGTGATTATCTTACAAATTCCTTTAGAAAGGTTACCAGCACTGCCTTGGTTGCGCTAGTGGGGTCCTTGAGGACTGAGATGAGGAAAATCCTGTTGATGGTGCCCTCCATTCTCTTGGTGAGCACCAGCTGGCCTCTCCAGAAGCTGTCCCTGCTGACAGCCTGGGTGGCTCTCATGCCCCTGGTGCGTATGGGCAAGTGCTCTGGTAGCTGTGTTGTTTCAGCTTACAAACCAGCACAACCAAAAAAACTCCACATCCCAAAACTGCCAAGCAATTAAAAATGCCTGAAGGAAAAAAGAGAAGTAACACCAACATTTGATGGACTGAATAAATGGATATGCTATAGTAATTTCCAATAGACAGAAAGTGTTTTGGTGGAGTTAGTCAGAAGAAGACTARCAGGACCAAGGACTTGTATAATAACAGGAAAACCTGGCCCCAGAATAGAGTATAACTTGAGCTATCTGTAGTTGGCATTTCTCTGCAATGTAAATCTGAGAGTTTTCCCAACTGAATAGATTTTATTGCCCCTCCATTCATTACAGGTTTTCTCTAAGTTTGGGTTGGAGTAAATCAGTACAAAACACTTAAAATATGAAGTCTTACATGATAGTGGATGTTCTTTGTAACGATCAGTGGTACATGAAAAATCTCAAAATTAGAATTAATAGAAGAACAGATAGATTCCTCTGATCAGAAAAACCATAAATCTTAAGTGTTTTGGTGTGTATTGCTTTGTGGTTTGCTTTAGTCTTGATTTAGACCAGCTTTAGAAAGTCAGTATCAGCCGTTAAACTTTCCAGCCTATCTTCCCCTGCTTTTTTTTTTTTTTCCTGGTTTAGAAGTGAATAAAAGAGCTTTGTACAGTTCTTGAAACTGAGCCTGAAACAGCTCTGAACAAAATATAGTGTTCCTTTCAAAATCTTGGAAATAATTACATCACAGGCAGATTGGGCCAGAAACTGTTAATAGTATTCTTTGTGGGATGAAATCCCATGGGAGGACCTATTTCAGCAGACTGGCATTGTTTACAAATAGATGCAGTGACAGGTACAGTTGTCCCATTCTGAGGGACAACTGAAACTGTGGCCTRTAATGGACTTCTCAACATAACTGCCTTGCTTTTGGTAACAAGCCTGAAATGTGCCTTGGTGCTCCTATGATCATCTTCCCACTGACCATCCTGGGAGGGAAGGCTGTATTTGGCACTGGAAAACTATTTGTAGGTGGCTTAAAGAGAAAATAAAAGCATTGCTTGCATAAGCTGCTGGTGTTTGAGAATTGTTGGAGATACAGGGAGCTGTGTCCAGATGTCTCTGCTGGGCTTCATAAGCCAGGAACTCTGCCCAGAAACCTGGGCATCCCTTCAGCAGGATAACAAACACAGCACGTGCGGATCTCCCTGTACCATACAGAGGTTTTCATTACTGGCTCCCCCTTGACACGTTTCTTACTAGAAAACCTTCTGCATTTCAGGATGGAAATCACAAAGATTAGTAATATTAACTGTTTGACCTCAATCTACAAAAGCTTTTAGTTCTCTAGGTAAGTAGGCTAGTCTGTACTTGAAAACTRCACTGGCACAGGCTCTGGTCTGGGCACAGTTACAGCTGTTTCTGAGTAATACAAAGCACTTTACTGCCTGTGTATGTGCTTCTAAAGGAGGGTGRGCTGTGTTCCTCCATCACCAGAGCACATCTTTACCTGGACAGTGGGACTGTGTGAGCAGGGCCTTCTCTTGGGAACCAGACACATGCTGGGGACCATGRTTTTTCTGAAGGATCACTTCTTTCCCAGATGGTGTGGTTCAAATGACAGACACATCTTTCTCTCTGACAGCTGCCTCCAATACATTACTCCATKAGTTACAAGTGTGTGATGTTTTCCATGCTTTTAAGCCTGAAGGCAAAGCTTTAGAGAGCAGCRCGTGGTCAATGGCTGCCTGTGGTTCAGTGTTGGCTGCAGTTACAGGTGGAGGTGAGCAGCCCATGGTGSAGGGGAGGTCTGGCACAGGGTGAGCCTCTGATAGACATCCTCTTTGGATGGTGAACACCCATTGATCTACCAGCAGAGCAATTGTTTGAATCTCCCTAATTTGCTGCAGAAGGTCAGGTCACTAATTTAACACAAACCTGTTGAAGGCAGCTGGAAGGGGCTCATTCAGACTGCTCCCCTGATGGAGGTGAGCAGCTGGGGTTAGTAGCAGCTTCAGGTGTGTGTTTGTGAATCAGGACCTTCAGGATCATTGCTCCATGCTGTCTGTACTGGGGAGAGGACTGGGACCTAGCTGTTGCTAGAGTTTTCAGCTGTGTGACCTTGGGATGGGTCTGTGGGATCCCATGGRGATGTAGATATTTGGGCACAGATGCAAACTAGAGGTGTCATGGTATATTTCATTTGTTGTTCTTTTCACTGGACTGGTGGTTTGAATCTCAAAGCTGGCTTTTTGGGATTTAATTTAGATTAAATTAAAAATGTAAGTCAAGTAATTTTAAAAAATGATCACTTTATGTGTGGTAATTTAAAAATGGTAAAAAAGACTAAAATACAYGTCATGAAAAACAGTCTAAAGTGAACATCTCTAAATGTTTCAGTTGATAATTTAGCTTTTACTTGTAAGGTAACATCAGTTAAGGCAATGTGGATTTCATTATTTCCTATTAATGTACCACCCATAAATCCGGCAAAATTACAGTTATATCAAAATAAATATGATTGTTGAARATATTAATCTCCGTTCTAATAAAAAAAACAAAGCAACCTAAGACCAACCATGGGACCCCAAAAACTCTCAACTATGTCAGCTTTACCTGACCAAAGGAAGAGCAGCTGGAGCTTCAGGACCTCTCTGTGTGACAGTCACCWTGTTTAGTTGATAGTTCTGAAAAAAAACCCCTACATCTTCCATAGCTGAAAAACAAGTTGCTTCCCTTTAAATTTAAGAGAGTAGCTGATGAGGGCAATGGCTTGTGTTACCTGTGAATCAGCATGAGGAGAGATCCAGAACACATTCACAGGGATGTGCATGTACCTTCTGTAAAAGGAGCCACATTGATTTTAGGGGGTGGAAGACRAGATGCCTATAGAATCATAATGTTTAAAAAATATAGCCCACATCACTTCTGATCTGTGTGAAAATATACTCTATTTTTGGGTCTTAAAACAGTTAATTTTATGAAGTGTTGCTGGCTACCCATATCYCTTCAACGAGGACCTTGTTTCTTACATAATAAAAAATAATCGACTACAATGCCAGGTAGTTTCAGTAAGTCATTTAACTTTTACTTTGGAAGTCTGTTTGGGAGGAAAATTTGGATTGCAAACAACTACAGGGAAATGGTTATAAATAAAAACTGCAAAAATGTATAAAAAAGGATAAAGAAAAAGCTGTATTTTAATGGTAATACCTTGATTTTTAGGAATTAGCCATTCAGTTTATTTCCAGCAACCAGCAGCAACCTTATTGAGAGCAGCCTTCTAACAGAGAGATTTTCTCATGCCACTAGAAAGCTTTTCCTGCCCAAGCCACCAGCCTTGGCATCCTCCCTTGACAGGCATGTTTTGTGTTGTGCTTTGCAGGAGGCTGTGAGGGCTGCTGAAGATGTCAGATAGTCTGGATATTGAAGAGAAACCTCCAGCTCCACCGTTGAGAATGAACAGCAACAATCGCGATTCTTCAGCGTTAAACCACAGCTCCAAACCGCTCCCCATGGCCCCCGAGGAGAAGAACAAGAAAGCCAGGCTGCGCTCCATCTTCCCAGGAGGAGGGGATAAAAGTAAAGTATCAGCCCTGCAGATGGGGGCTCCTTCTCTGGGCTTTCTGGTGGTCATTGGGTTTTGTGTTTATTTTCTGTCTGTTTCCTTTCTGTTTCAGTTGCAGGCCATGGTACCAAGGCCTTCTGTTCCAATTACTCTAGAAACACATTTCAAAAGAGGAGGAGGTGTTCAGTCATTTACTTTCTTGTCTATGAAAAGACACTGAAATGTGCACACATTGTGCAACTTGCCTTTTAAAAATAACTTTATAGTTATACTAGGGAATCCTTTCCTTTGGATTTTGCTTTGCATTAGCAGTAAATACAGAGATGAGGATGTGAAAATACATTCACAGAAGTGACAGGGCAATATGCTTGACACTTTGGGATTTTTTAATACACTTATATTCCAAGAACAGGAACAAAGCTCTTCTTGCTTGTTCCTTTTGCTGTGAAAGTGGATACAGAATGGTTGGTTTATAACCTGTAGGTGTGGATGCAGCAAGAGAGTCTTTTAAACATGCAGCAAACAGCATTTCCTTTGCATTCTTTGAAATGCATTTGTAGAAGGGACTGTGTTTTGAGTTAGCTTATTTACAGGTTTGAGGGAAGGGATCTTCTTTATTTCTAGTGCCATGGGAACTGATGGGCTGCACCTGCAAGGCTGATGTCACTGCAAGGCCACTCTTGATTATCTTTGGAGGGTTGGGGTCACTGGGGGATGTTCCTGATGATGGAAACAAAGTAAATGTCAATCTGGGGATGTGCAGGCAAGCCAGCCTCACCTTGATCCTTGGGAAGGTGGTAGAGAAAATCCTCCTGGAAACCATTTCCATGCAAATGAAGGATAAGAACGTGGTCAGGARTAGTCAGCATGGATTTGTGGAGGGGAATTCATGCTGAACTATACTGACAGCCTTCTACCTTGAAGTGACAGCCTTGGTGGTGAAGGGAGAGCAGTGGTTGTTACTTCTGCTTTAGTARGGTGTTCAGCAGAGCTTCTCACAGTATCCTCACAGACAGACTGGTGAGGTACAGTATAGATAAGTGTACAGTGAGGTAGACTGAAAACTGGCTGAAATGCTGGGCTCAGAGGTTGTGGTCAGCAGCATGAAGTCCAGCTGGATTTCAGGAGTGATTCTGTCTTCAGTGTCCCTCCAAGGAGAGCTCAGAACTATTGAACTGTGGTCATTCCCTTGGAGCTCCAGCTTACCTGTGCTGCCCCATTCATGAGGCTTCATGAGGTTGTGTGGAGCAGCTGGAGATAGTCTGGCATTCARAACTCCTCATAGGTAGTAGAAGGCATGGTGGCAATCCCATTCCTCCCCTTAGCCATGGGCAATCCTGATGACTTCTCTGATGTGAGGACTGTAACTGGATGGAGCCCATTTCTTAGGCAGACCTGACTGGTTCACTCTGCAGATTGTTCCCCCAAATGTCCCCTTCTGGGAACAAAATTAATTTTCAATTGATTCTTTTTAAAGGCCAAAATGAAGGTTTCTCCCAGCTTGCTTAATTCCTGGAAAGACTTGGATCACTTCTTCCCCTAAGTGCTAGCAGGATGGCATTATCCCTTTCCAAGGAAGCACTTCTTAATGAGGAGATGCTGTGTRAAAYGCATGCAGAGAAGGGGAGACCCAGAAACAACCCCTCCTGGAAATGATCAGTGACATTAAAAATGTAATTAATTACCAGTCAGAGCAATCTCAGGGAACATACAAGTGTCATGATTTTAAATGCGACCGTGAGGAAAAGGCAGGTAAGATTTATAGCTTCATTTTGTGGGGTGAAATAATAAATGGGGGAAGTTTAGCTTGACTGGCCAAGTCCCTTGAGGTAGTTTCACTGCAGAGTTGGTTTGTGGGTCAGAGCATCAGCTGGTCTGTGTGTGCTTCATAGACTCTGTGACACATTTTTGACACTCCTGCTTATAAAACAGAAGGTGATTGATATGTCTGCTCTCATCTAGTACAGTGCTTTGCAGCATCACTATGTTAATCCATAGCTCATCACTGGTGCAAGAATATGAAGAAAACACCATGGCAGCGTATTTCTGCCTGAACCTGCAGGAGCTTTGTTGTCTTTCATTTGCTCACCAGACAGGAGGGATGTGAGGATGGATATGGTACACTGTGTTCTCTCCAAGGCTATGGTGTGTGTCAGAACTGCTGTGCCTGGGCACCAGGAATCTTCTGCAGTCCCTCCCCTGCTGGAGTGCAGCATTTTCAGTTAGAGTTTGAGCACTTGTGTTGAAAACCTTGTTTTGGCAAGCCACTGATGGCACTGTGGAGCCCTTCTGTGRACCTACAGTTGAAATAAGCAATTTAGGCAGTAGTGTCCTGCCCCTTCCTATGACACCTGACCTCCTCATGTTCCTTGTGTATCTCATCTCACTTGCATCTCTGGGCTAAGGTACCCCAATTCCTGAGGACAGGAAGCCAAGGCAGACAACTGAAATAAGTTTCTAGTGTCATTCAGGCAATTTGTGTGGAATAAGGTGCTGAACTTGTTCTGCTGGAGCTGTGAAATTGGCCTTCCTGTCTCAGAGATCATCATGGTGGTGAGAGCCACAGTGGAGTACAGCAGTATTGCTTCGTTCAGCAGAGGTGACTTGGTTCTCCCACTTGTTTGATACAGGCTTGTTCTTTCATCAAACCCCTGTGATGGTGTGAAATAAATTCACTCTGTGTGCACACTGGGGGCTCCATGAGGGCACTGTAGAGCATTCAACCTAAAGAAGTCAGGAGGAGGCTGAGCTGCACAGCTCAGATGCCTCTTTGTCCATCCATGTTGAGTTCCTGGGTGGATGATGCCACTTCCATTGAAGCTGCTTTAGACTTGGCTGCAGAGGGGAGCAGAGTCTGGCCTTTAGGCATCTGGTCACCTCCTGTACAGAAAAACCAGGAAAGAGGGAAGGAGGAAAACTCAGCAGAGTAAAGATCAATGGAGGAAGAAAGAGGACAATGCTACAGGAGGAGCAGGTTAGGAAGGAGGATGGGAGGACAAGTGTGAGAGGCAGTGGAAGGAAGAGGGAATGGAGGAAAGCAAAGTGAGTTGAAGAGGAGGTGAGCAAACAGGAAGGCATAAGCATGAAGTCAAACCCTTCCTCTCTCTCTGAGAAAAGCTCCTACTTAGCTGAGTCACATTTTTCTCCCAAACAACTGCTCTTTTAACATATTGGTGATGATGGTGATGCAGACTGTGGAAAACAGAGCAATCTTTCCTTGTTCTATTTTAACCTGTCATAGGTGCTGAGGTGGTGTGGAGGCCATACCTCATGGCTAACTTTGTGCAGCAGGACTGTATTGTGGAGGGCATTTACAAGAAAATCAAACAGGARTGTTCAGTACAAACCTCTTGCATCCAGTGAGTCAGGTGCTTCAAAAAAGTCATGTCTTTTCATATCATTTGCCAGCTTGTGTGAAAATAGGAATTATATGATTTGCAGAGCCCAGACAGAAACATTGACATTTTTGCACTGGGAATAGGTGAGGGTGTAGTGAAGAGATGTTTAATTCTGTAATTCATTTGTGGTGTATCAGCATTTGGACCATAGGTGTTACATCACAGGTCCATGAAGCAAATGAGCCAGATCTTGGGGAATGAGCTGGATTGCTTGTCCTCCAGCAGGAGAATCCTAGAATGGACAAATGCTGCTTTTGGTGGAACATTTTTGCATAATCCCTTATTTTACTTCTAGATTTGACTGCTGCTTTGAACTGAATTTGATAGTCCCTAAATGTAATTTTTGCTGCAATACCTTGCAAATGATGAGGTAGAAGAAGCCAGTTTTGTTATCTACACACAGATGACATCTTCTAACTGGCAATGTCTGTCCTGAAAATTAAACAACATCATCTTAGTGATAAAAGAAGGGAAAAGCCTTTGCATTTGTATTTGATATATTGCTGCCATCTTTACTGAATGCTAAATGAAAATATTTCATCAGTGAACAATGTGTAATGGTATGCAGCACAGGTAAAAGGTGACAATTGTTTAATGGGGATAAATGCAGCAACGCAGAGAAAGGATTAGAAGCATTCCAAATAGACTCTGAGGACAAAGAGCAGAGCATCTTTATCTTAAAGGAGGCTGTAAGGTAGAGTAAGAAATATGCAAATAGAGGCCTTGTGGAGCTACTGCCTGAGCAAAGACAAACTTGGACTGGGAGGGCTGCTGGTACATAGTGAGTCCAGCCTTGGATGAGACCCCTAGATGAACTATGGATCTGGCAAACATAATATTAAAACACTGCAGGAAAGTGAAGACAGCTTCCCCTCAGCCTTTATTCCATCATTCTTTATCAGGGTCAGTAAAACTGGGCTGAAGTGACATTTGTCAGTAGTCAGAAGTGCAGGAGATGGATGACCACAGGGAATGTTACTTTCAAAAGGTTGTAAAGAGGGAGGGAGATGAGAAGCAAGTGCCGGTTGACTGACATTCAAGTCTGCCTGCTTAAGTAAGATACTCCACACTCTGGGAATACTGGTGGAGCGATTTAAAAAGAAAAAAAATCTGGATACTAATAAAGCCTGCATTTTATGATCATATGTCTTAGTTAATTGAGAGCTCAAAGCTTTTCCAAAGACATTTATGGGATTCTGTTGCTGGGCAGATTCTGTCTTTCCTGAAGCAGAGCTGCTGTTTCAGCCTTTTAGTTGGAAGAGGAGTCACCGCATGAGCTGCTGGTTTTCACAGAACCTGTAGTTAAAAAATGGTTATCTGAAAAAGCCTCTCCTCTGATTTGGCTGATTTTGAAATGGACTCAAATCATGTTGGTGAGCAGACACACATACACACATGTTGGAGAGCAGACACACGTGGTRTGTCCTGTGTGATTTACTTCTGCAGGAACCCACAAAGTCAAATATGAGTTAGTTTCTAGATATGAAAACTCAATGAAAAAAAGAACTGAAAATAGAAATCATACTGGTTTAGAGATAGCCTAAGAAGACTACTTCATGAATATCTTGCTTTGGCAGCAGTCACATTGGCTGAAAGAAAAATAAAATAAAATAGCACCTTGTAGACCTTCYCTAAGAGGGGTTGACAGGCGTTGTGTTAACCTAGGTCTGTTTCTCAAGTTGGATGGATGTTAATTGATTTGTTTTCCACTTTTAAAGCACTGTTTTGAGCACACCTGATTGTTAAAAGTTTTAAATGAAAAGCTGTTCAGAAAATAAGTGCTTGTTAACATTTTTGCCTCCAGCCAACAAGAAGAAAGAGAAGGAACGTCCTGAGATCTCTCTTCCTTCAGACTTTGAACACACCATTCATGTGGGATTTGATGCCGTCACTGGAGAATTCACAGTGAGTAACTGCTCTATTTCATGCTTACCAGAACTTCTAGTTTCTTGATAGTAAAATAACCTCCTATTGCCAGAAACATCAGATCACAGCAGCCAGGCTGTGAAGAGAGAGACTTTTATTTGTTGGGCTTAGGATTTGGAGTGTTTAACTTGTGATTCCGGCTGCCTTTTTTTTTTTCTCCAAGAATTGTCAGCAGAGTGTCTGTGGGAAATGAAAATTAGGAAGAATGTAGGTGTATGCTTTTACCAGTCCCCCAAGCTGCTACAAGGGTTGGTTATTCAGTGTCTTTGGGAAAAGATAAAAAGCCCCCCCCACATGCATAGTAGACAACCAGCCTCAAGTGCAAAATCCAGCGCTCTGCAGGTAACCCTTGGAAACACTCWGAAAGCTGCAGCACTGTGGAAGTCTATTCATTTTAATTTAGTATCCTTCAAAATATGTTTATACACTAGGTCATCAGTGTTTCTGGCCTTTATGTATTAATAAAAAGCTGTCAGCTTTTGCTTCTTGAATATCAACAAAATGTTGGGAAAAACGAATCTGATGGAAGCTCTTTGATGTGTGCAGGGGGCTTCAGAGCATTTTTTCTCTGATTACTAGTAGGGTACTGAAACCATTGTTCCTTGAAGCTGAGATGGCAGTGAGCTTCCCTTTTGTTAAGCTGTGGAGGTGAGAGGGAGCATTAGCAACTCTGCTGCCACCAGTGGTGCCCCATGAGCTGAGTGGTCAGACTGAGTAATCACCATTGTGGACTGTGCTAGTGCTGACTGGCTGCATACACCAAATAGGATGGGACAAATCATTTGCCTGGACAAAGGATGGCTGATTTTCAGAATTTGAGCCCTAAATGTGATTTGTTCATGATTTTCTACTTTGATTGCTACTTTTGTTTCACAAAGACGTTTCAGAAAGCTGTAAACTTTCTGTGTCCTATGGTAGCAGTTGCAACAATAGGAATAACAGTAGAAGAAAAAAGACACATTTAATTACAGCATGTCTTCAAAAGAGTAGTGAAATTGAATTATCCTTAGTAATTAGGAAATACAGCTACATTTAAAATAAGTGGACTAGTCAATTAGGATTTTTAAAATAGATGTCGTAAAATCTTCAAATTTTATTCTGTGCCAAACCCTAGGGCTTGACTAAATGCATGTTTAAAAAGCCCAGATGTGGTCATTTTTGATCAGAAGCTTTGCATAAAGCTTTTAAAATTGTGTTTTCCCTGCTGTCTGTCCTGATTTTTCCTTTTTTTTCCCTTTCTTTCCCTGTAGCCACTTTATTGTTCAGATTAATCTTCAGTGCCATTCTCCTTATCTTCATATCATATTATGTTACTTTATGCTTTTGTTTCTCTCCTTTTTGTGTTTGCATCACTTCTTCTTGTCTTACTTCACCTTCCCACTTTCCTTTTTCTTCCCACTGGACATTCAGCTGTTCTTATTCTATATCTGTTCTTCCTTTCAGCCCTCCASCTAGATTTCTGTCCTGTGTTTGAGACTTTTTCTTCTGACTCCAGGCAAACACAATGGGTCACATTCATTTTCTCTCATAATCTGACCAGTGGTCAGAGTCCTGGTTAGTTCATGGCCCTGCCAGCTGGAACAGAAAGTAGAGACATCAGGCTTAACACACTTCAGTTTTAAGCACAAGCACTCACTATCTKTATTTCAGGATCAAGGTTTGGATAATTTTGAATGTTGTTATTACCTACAGTGTTTCAAAACAGTCTCTAGCATCAGAGACCTTTTGGGTTTTCTCRCTGTCAGATGCCACCAACACAAAGCAAATCAATTCYACATKGCTAAATAGATCCAGCTTTGTTGTTGTAGCACAGTTTCTTTTTAAATACCTTTTTCCCTTTCCAAACAGTGGACGTGAGATGTCTGCTGGTTTGCAATTACACTTGTTCCTGGAGTGTGGAAGTGCAGTGCTGCAGTCTGAGAAAGCTGTAACCAATTCAAAACTAACCAAAGGGACAGGTGACTTCCCATGCACAGCTTCCAGTACAAGGCTTAATGCTGTAGTCCTCAGTGGAGTCCAACATCAATCAAAGGAAGGGGATTTTTGCACCATTAAGAGCTAGACATTGGTCCCAGCTAATCCCAGATGCAGGCATTACATTACACAGTACATTAGGCACGTTTGGTTTGTCCCAACCTGGATAGAACCTGTGTATCAGCTGGGTAGTCATGTGGTTAGTACATCCTGCAAAGGGACTGCCACTAGCCCATTCCATGTTCTGATATTCCCACTGTCTAGTGGTCACACTGTCTGCCTCTTTCAAAAGTTTGGAAGTGCCATGGGAGTGTCCAGTCAAGGTGCAAACGTACAGGGTTTTTGTTTTGAATTACTGCAGCTGTCATGCCAGTAATGCCTGCTCTCCTGGTTATATGCAATGCATTGGGCCATTTTCTGACACCAAGCCATTGCCCCAGCTGCATCYCCTGATTGCTCTTAGATGCATCCTAATGCACAGTTGCATGGACTCCTGAGTTCTGGCTTTCAGGCTTCAGCACCAACCTGTGTTGTCCATCATGAAAAAATATTGCATCTCCATTTCACTGTGCTTGGAGCAGCCACATTTGCTAAGAAATAGGGTTTTTAAAGCAGAGAATAAAATTGGTTGGAACTGTTGGGTGGGAGCATGTTGCTAGAGCTCTATGTTCCTTTATTTGAAAAAGGATTTGCATTTTCTGAATGAAGAGCAGCGTGGTTAGCAGGCCTTTGGGATGTGTTTTTTGTAAGGCATGCATGTTTGAAACCATTTCCTCATCCCCAGCCTAGAAGGAAATGTGATTACCCACCAAACTTTTCAAGCTTCTAGATTATGACATTTGTAAGTGGGAAAAGTTGTGGCTGTAGATCCATAGAAGTTGCACGTTCCTAATCTAATCAAGCATTTCTTTCCAATTGTCCTGATTTTCAGTCTGACACACACAGATTGTTTGTGTTGTGGCAATTCACAGCCTCCCAGATTTCACAATCTGACTTTGACCATCTGCTCTCTTCACTGGTCAAATGGTGATCTCAGGGCTGGAGAACACCCAAGCCTGGAAAAAACTTYTATAGAGCCATTCAAAAATGGTAATCTGGCTTCAAAACTAGTCAAACAGCAAAAGCCCAGATCCTTCTCTTTTTTTTTTTGTGTTTAGTTTTAAATTGACTGGAGAAAGCACGTGTAAATTTTTCTAGTCAACTGCCATTAATTCTCGGGAATGTATTTTTTATGAGGAGAGAAAAACTGTTTAAAAGTGAAAGGAGGGGGAATGATGCTTCCAAACTTTGGAACAGTTGTGATTTTTCTGTTTTCCTAAATCTGCCTTCCTGTAGCCTGTCTACCGCCTGATCTATTTGGTATCTTCGTAATTCCCATTTGAGATGGGACTTGCCCATTCTGGCCCATTGGTTTCCTCCTCCCACCACCTTCTGAGTTTTCCCACATTCTGTTTTAACTTTCTTTTCTTTCTTTATTTACGTCCATTACAGCCAGATCTCTATGGCTCACAGATGTGCCCAGGGAAGCTCCCAGAGGTGCGTCACAGGCCCCAAATGCTTCTTTGAGATGTCATAGCACTGCAGCAGCAGGTTGATGTGTGTGCAGTAGATTTGTTGCTTGGCTTTTCCCACTTTTTTTCATCAATCCTAAACTTTGGAGGCCCATGTCACACATTGTTTTGTGGACAATTTCTGAGAAGGAGCTATATGGAAGTAGACTGGGGTGGCACGTTTTTCCTTCAGTGAGCCCTACAATTCACTGGTCAATGTCAGCTGTGCAGTAAAGGGGGAAATGACATGCTGGAATTATCCTGGATAACTGAAGCAAGTTCTCATCAATAGAGTTTCAGCGTAGACCTGGGGCTTTTAGTGATTGGATCRATTTTCAAATTCCACCTCACCCATAAGATGTCCAAGAATTCATCCAAAGCTTTGGATGAACTCTCAGCTTGTTTTATGAATCCCTGGTTTCTGTATGTTTGCAGTAGAGAATCTAGAGACATCCTTTGCAGCTGTGGTATACCTCAGTGTCATGATTTTGAGAACTGAAAGGCAGATTCTTTACCCTGCAGTGTTCCCTGGTGTACTGAAAATTAGTTGTATCAGGGTGGGGTTTACCTTTGAATCAGACAGCGGTGATCATTTCAGCAAAATGTGTTTGCATTCCTAAGCATGAAAAGTCCAGTGTAAAGCTCCTAAAAAACWCTGTGTTGTGCACCAATAGAGAATAGTCTTGTTATGTCTACCCTGAATCACCAGGCAAACAAGCTTAAGCCTTAAATCATTATTCCATGGAAGAGCAGAGTTGATTTCCAGAGAAGTTTCATCCCCTTTTTTTTCCTTTCACAGTCATTACTTTATTTTTATGAAGTTGGGTCCTGGTTTTAGCTAGATTTTTGATAGAGAAGAAATGATTGCATCTAATTTTAATTGTAAGGTGTCAATCAAAATTTCTGCAAGTAATCTTACAGCAAGCATGGGATCTTGCTAAAGATCTGTGAGGCTGCAGATTTTAAATACTCTAAACCCACTTTGTTTCCACTCGACATCTACAGGGCATTCCAGAGCAGTGGGCAAGGCTACTGCAGACCTCCAACATAACAAAACTGGAGCAGAAGAAGAACCCACAGGCTGTTCTAGATGTTCTCAAATTTTATGATTCAAAAGAAACAGTTAACAACCAGAAATACATGAGCTTTACATCAGGAGGTAAGTTGATGTCTCCCAACAGGGGAGGTCAGGCTCCAGAATGAGTCAGAGCAAAATCCAGCATTCAAGCTGTCAGGAGGCAACCTGAACCAATTCTTCATTGTGGGATACTCCGGAAATTAATTCCATTTCTCCTTTTTTCCCCCAAACGTTATTAAAATGGTGACCTTGCTTTGTTGCAGGTTTTTAGAACTAACCAAGATTTTGACCAAAAAAAAGCCATTAAGATGGCATTAGTTTGGTAGAGTGCTTGATGACGGCTTCAGCTGAAAAAGGGGGTGTCAGTAGCCAACAGGGTGCAGACAGCATTTGGAATGTCACTTGCTGGGGTTCCATTTCCTCCACAGGATGGCCTGTGGCACTGGAGTCTGTCATTTCCTCAGTTTGAAGKTTCAACCGAGGCAACTTCCAAAATGCAGAAGCTTCTCAGAAGTCTTTCTAAAAACTGTGCACTTGTCTCCAGGATTGAGAGAAACCATCTTTTTTCCCCAAATTTCATAATTAAAGGATTTGACTAATTTGATGCTTACTGTGTGCTAAAATAGCAACTTCCTTTGTGATGAAATGCAGACTTCRTAACAGTTCATGTGTGCTCCTGAACCCAGGAGCTGTTCTCATGCTTTGTCAGAATAGAGCTGCCAGGGCTAAGGGGGGTTTTGAGGAAGCTTTTCTGTGGAAATGTTGTCAGCAAGCTAATGAGAATGAATGCATGCAATTAATTGGAAAAAAAAAAAAAGATCACAGGAAGAAAAGGAGAAAAAAAAAGAGAGAAAGCTGCTTTAGCTCTTGGGTGGAACAAAAGCATTGAGAGTTAAAGAACAATTTGCATTTTCTTGACCAAATTTCTATTTACTTTATTTAATGGCAGGCTAAAAACAGGCTAAGAAATAGACCCAGTCTGAAATTTTGTCCTGTTCTCTTCTTTGGTTGCTCCTGAAGGGATGGTGTGGAAGAAAAACAATCTCTATTTGGGTTGACTTGTTCTGTGGGATTCCCCAAAATGGGCAGGGTTTTTTCCTAACAGCATCTGGTTCATTCTCCTTTGCTCATTGCAGATAAAAGCGCCCATGGATACATAGAAGCCCATCCCTCGGTGAGTGGGARAGTAACCTTTGATGTTCTTCATGTTTGAGAATTGTGGAGCAAGCCATGAGCTTTCCTTGGCTGATTTATGGTTTTCCATTTACGTTCTTTTTAAAAAGGTGAAAGTCTGGTTTAGTGGACAGAAGATTGCTGGGTTTAGCCATGGTGTATATCATTCACAACAATATGCGGCACCACCTAATGAGCCCATTTTAATTTAGTTTTAAAAATTTTGAATGCCATTTCTATTGAGTTTCATGATTTCTCCTTAGTACAGCTGGATATATAACTGAATATAAATAAGGTTATAATTGATATGTAACTCACTGGAACCATTGAAGGAAAGTTTTAAATAACCATCCACTCTAATTAATGCTGAATTGCAATAGCAATCCCAGAGATGTAGGAGGGACATACACATTAATACTGACCAAATTTATTAGGGTTATTGTTAGTGAATTAAATAGCAAGTGACTGAATGGGGATTTGGCTTTTATTTTTAAGTGTTAAGCAGCTTTATGTGAGGTTTGTGATTACACAGCCAACTGTGTATAATGAAATGAAAATCATCTTTGAATATTCACACTTCAGATTTTCAATCAATGCCACTTCCCTTATCTTTAATAAAACACACTTCTCAGAGGAAGTGTGGTGTTCACCAGAGCAGAGGAAGCCTTCCCAGTAGCTTTTCCAGTGGATATGGACACCTTGGCAGATGCTGTAGTATTTTTGTCTAGCAGACAGAGGCAGCAGTGAGACAGTCAGCATGACAGCTTTCCAAAATTACCAACTCAGTTCTCTCTGTTTGCTGTGGGCTTCCCTTACTGCTATTTCTACTGGACCAAAGGGATGGCATTTTAAAGAGTGACAGTCAGGTGTGAATATGTTGAATGGTGCCTTTGATTTGCATCAGTTCTCCTAGTGGCCTGTTGTAGCCAGCCTTAAAGCAGTTGGTAAAAACTTCAGAAGGTGCATTTTCATTTTTTTTTGTTTCACCAGCATGTTTGGGATGACATGGTATAACCCTCTGCCTCTGAGCAGCAGGTGGGACTGGTGGAGTTCAGTGCACCTATTCCTTTAAGTGTTGTGCTGAGTTTAACTTGGAACTTAGGCCCCTAGGAGCAAGTGCATGTCTAGATTGGCCTGTRATGTCTGGGAAGAGTGAGGGTGTAGAGACTGTCAGAGCTTCAAAGTGCCAGGATAGAGACTGACACTCACAGCACTGTCTGTCCACAGAGCACAAAAACAGCATCAGAACCTCCTCTGGCTCCCTCTGTGTCTGAAGAAGAGGATGAAGATGATGAAGAGGAGGAAGATGACAATGAACCTCCGCCCGTTATTGCCCCACGGCCTGAACACACAAAATCAGTAAGTGCCAGCTTTGTTAGCTCTGTGTTTGGTGCAGTGCAGAGCTGTGAGTTYGTGATCAGACAGCACTGAAGGGGCTGAAGGTGCTTGGGTGGAAGTCCTGTCATGACACAGAACTTCACTCCAGCCACTGACACTGGGAAAATCGAGTTTGAACTTTCACATTCTTGTGTCAGTTTCCTGGGATTCTGGTGAGGGCCATGGCTTTCTTTTTATATCAGAGGTAGCATCATGTCCTTTAATGCTACAGTTGTGACAATGAGCCACTTTGTGCAGCTGTGCAGGCTCCCTGTCAGCAGTGATAGCAGTGCAAAGATGCAGTTCATGTCCTGGCAAGATACATAGGACACGCTGTCCTCTGGAGGTACCTGCTCCTCTCCATGGACTATATCAGCAAATCCATGAAAATTGAACATGAAACCRGCCATGAACTTGTAACCTTTCATTTTTGCTTGTTCAGTTTGAGAAGTGGACAGCAAAACCAGTTTTAGAGTCTTGGATGTGGCTGACACAATCTTCCTAAGGGTTCATACTTGAAATATGATCTCAGGGGGATCTCTGCCAGCCACCTTTCTGACACAAAATAATTTCTTGTCACAGATCTACACCCGCTCTGTTATTGAACCTGCCGCTGCACCAGCACCAGCTAAAGAARCCACCACTCCCCAGCCTGAAAACTCCAACACAAACACCCTGTACAGAAACACAGACCGGCAGAGGAAAAAGTCCAAGATGACAGATGAGGAGATCCTAGAGAAACTGAGTATGTATGGGGTATTTTGAGTCTGCCAGAGCAGTGTATTTGCTGCATGTGTCAGCATTAGCTGTACCAAATGTTTCTTGCAGTTTAGTGTCACAGAGTCATTTACAACTCCCTACAGAAACTGTTGTGCTTCGAGGCAGCAAGAGAACACTTGGGGTGTTCCTGCTGCCTCTGAGGGCAGCTGGGACTGGGTTGGGTTTGCCTGAGCTTCCTTCTGTGCTTAAGGCAAAAGCAGAGATTGTTTCTGGTTGAGGAAAAGGCTGTGACCTAGTGAATGACGTAGGGAACTCTTGTGTACTAATGGCCAAATGAAACAGAATGTTTGGGTTCCTGAATTCTTTCTAGACTCCTAACTTCTCATGGTTCAGTGGAGTCAAAATACTTTGCAAAAATCTGTTGGGTTTTTGGGTTTTTGTTTGTGGGAGGTTTTTTTTTGGTGTGGGGTTTTTTACCAGTAGACAACTGCAGCGCTAAGCTGGTCCCATCAGCCTCAGTGAGCTCTCCTTGAGAMATTACACATTTTCCAGGTATTCTCTTGCTATCCTTTTCATAACTGTTATTGCTCCTCCTACTTCTGCAGTTCGTTTTTGTAAGAATTTTACACTTTTGTCAGTGAGCTCTCCTTTGGAAGGAGCATCTGCTATATATTCCTCAGACAACAAGGCACTTTCTCATGGCTAATTCCCAGCCAATTAAAACTGTTAGAATCCTGACTGCTGGCTCCAACCCCTGTGCACATCATTCTCTACTGAGGCACATCAAGCCCTTCCTGATTCTGCAGTGCAACCAATTGAATTTGCTTCTTGCATGTGATAGCTGCCAGTGCAGTGTTCTCAGATTAAATGGTTGGGTTCAGAGCAGAGCCAGGTTRTTCTGTGTCTACCATTAATTGTTAGTAAAAAAAGCAGATTGATCTACACCTCCTTCTGTGAGATCACAAAGCCAATAATGTGTCTTTAATGGAGGCAACTGCTTGTAATAGAGTGCTGTATGGCTGTGGCTTTTTCTCAGTGGTTGCCATTGCTCAACCTTCTTGTCATCCTTGGCCTGCCACTGATAGCTGCTGTGAATGCACAGGCTGGAGCCTTCCTTAGCTGTGAGATTTCAGCTGCTTACAGAGTTTCCTACATCCTCACCAGGCTGACATGAATCTCAGTGACATTAGGGAGTATCCAAGGGATAAATTCAATAGCTTTAGCTGAGGACAYGGTGAAATAAATTCCAGAGCAGGTGGTTACCTGCAGGTATGTCAGCTTATAGAGAGAGGAATTCTGCTTCTTCAGCTGATGCTAAATGTTTGAGGCAGGCTTCCCCCCTGAGATCTACAGGTACCCTGCATTCATGAGCTCAAGTATGTCTATCATTTATATGCCAGATTGGGACTGAGCCCTGGAGTTTTGGGGAGTTACATCTTTGAAATGTTACATGCTTTCATGCKTTTTCTTTCTTAACAATTTGCTACCAAGTGAGCAAGGTCTGAATGTCTGCCTTGGGCAAATTGTGATGTGGGCAATGAAAATATTTTTGTGCTTTCATGAAGCTATCTGAAAAGAGGCATGATGCTTTTTTATTGAGTCTTGAACTAATTATATTTAAGCAGTGTGGTGCTTGTTCTATTTTAACTCGCATGACTGCTCCACCTTGCCTACTTCCCTCACAACTCTTTCTATGCTACTTTTAGGAAGATGTCCCCTGCCCTCTTTTATCTAAAATTGCTTTCATAATTCTTTTCTTCTTGAAATAGCTTGAGTTCTTTTAGAGCTTTTAGAGTTTTATTAGTGAGTAAAGACTGTAATGTTGAGATAAGATCAAATAAAATTCTGTCTGTAATGAAATCATGACTATGTTCCACTGATAACTATGAAACAGAACTGGCCCAATTCAGCTTTCTTATCCACTTAATTTAGGACTTGATAAAGGAAAGTGCTTRAAGACATCAAAATAGCTGATAGGTTTATCTTTTGTCCAGAGCAGGGAGTGCTTGTCTGAGCAGGAGCTGTGTACCTGTCACTTTGTTGATTTTAATGCTGTAATGTTTGATGTACATTGGCTTAAGTACAGGGAACCAGCCACAAAGAGCTGCCTTGGAAAAGCAGCTATTCAAGTCTTGAGGAAAAACTCTGGAAATCTGAACTTCAAAATTAGTGGCAAATTTGGAAAATCATTTTTAAAAATCTTTCTCCTTCAGTCRTTCTCTGTATTCTTTTCTGAAGTGAATGAACTTCCATGAACTTGTGATATCTGGTCTAGTAGATATCCGTGCCATTAACTTGCTGAAAATAGCACCCAGCCAGGCACTGGCAGCACAGTGTTTTTCCTGTTGTCCAGCCCAGCACAGAATTAGAGCAGTGTTTGATTTACTGCTGCAGAGCTCGTGGGGTTGTGAGCCACAGGGTGTGAGACAGTCCCATGTGGGACAGTCTGGCCCCATGACCCATTGTGGACTTCATGCCATTTACAGCTGAAGTTAAACCTTGCCCTGCTTGACACCTTCTTGCACATTTGGATATGCCAGGRATCTGATGGGAAGGAAAAAAAGCAGTAATTAGGATATTTTGTTTGTGTCTACTGAAAGAGTCAAAATCTGATAGTCTCAAACAAATCGAAAGTCCTCATTCARTAAACAGTACTGGTTTTTCTGGTCTGGAAGTTTCCTTGATAGAATGCAAACAGTGAAGCCTAAGGTGGTGGCTCAATGCAAATGTCTTCTAAGCACTTACCTTGGAATGTACATCACAGAAATAGTTTAAGAAGATGAGTTCAGAAGGAAAGACTTCAGTGATCTGCAGCTCATTTCCTTTGACAGATCTGGCTGTATCCCTGTATTACAAATACAAATATATGTTTGTTTACCTGTGCATCCAAAACAAAAGTAGATGATACACCATTCTCTCTTAGTAGTCACAAACTCCTCTTCCCCCTGTCCAGGCCATTTGTATGGAACAGAGAGGTCTTCAGCATCCAAATGGGCATCTGACTGGATGCCTGGCCAGGAGTCCTGCCTGTGCCAGCACAGTGAGAAGACGGGGCATCAGCACCATCTGGTACACTCCCTGCTAAAGCAGTTTTGCAGCCTTTGGCAAGAGTGTTAATGGGAGCTGCAGGAGAAGAGGTTTCCTTTGCCCCACATGCTCACTCCCCTTGCCCAGAGCTCTGGGAACGCCAGCCAGGGCTGATGACAGGGTGAGCCTGCCTGCTGCCTGGGATGCCCACACAGTCTCAAGTGCCCTGAAGTGGTCCTGCCCTGCTGTGCCAACCTGCAAGAGTCAGGTGGATTGGTGTGTCGGGAGCCCAAGCTGAGGAATCTTCAGACCCTGATTAACTTTTCATAGTTTCATCTCACTGAAACACATGGCATAAAGAAAAGCTCATTCTGCTTCTCTAGAGCAGGTCTTCACTACAAAATAACTCTTCAGTAGAGAAGACCATGACTAGAGGTCTCTGGGGCTCCCTTCTAGCTGGCTAGAAGGAGGGATAGGAGATGAAAGGTATAAACCTCCTGCTCGCACTGTGGAGCTTGACCATCCCACTGCTGCAGCATGGAGCTTCCAGGAGGACCAGCCCCTTGTTTGATCTGTCTTCTGCATCATATCAGCTGGGCTCAGGATCAGCATCCCTTTGGGCAGCTGTCTGTGTCACACCAGCACCCCAGGAGCACTGCTGTCCTTGTTACCCACCCTGCTGGTTTCAGGAAAACTTGAGCACAGTGTGTGTGTGGTGGTGAGAGGGTGAGTCCAGTGTGAGTGATGGGACTGTGTCACATGGAAAACCAGCAGTGTGGTTCTTGAAATGGTGCAGGGCAGGGATGTCTTCAGAACTTAGCCTGGAAACCAGTGATGGGGCCCTGGTTCTGAAAGCCCATCATTCTTGATGGTAAAATGAGATGCTGTTCACTGCAAACATGAAGGCATTCTTGTGGCAAACTGCTGAAAGGTTGAGATGATCTTCTCCTCTCCTGGAAGCACTTGCAGTACTCTTCCTGTTCCAAAAATGGTACCTGTTCATAAAAAAGTGAACAGAAGGTACATATAATTTTCAGAAGTAGTAAATCTTTTGTTGAATCACAGTGTGTTTATTCCCAAGAAAATACAGGCAGTGTTGTTCCAGCTCTCCTTAATGTTTGTAGAGAACAAATGCTTGCTTTGGTGCCTCTTGTTTTCTGATCTGTCTGTTCTGAGTGTTTGTCCTTGTCAGGGTAGTGTTTAGTTTCTTGTCAGGGTAACCCTAAAGGACTGTTACAAATCAGTGTTTATGGAGGCCMTCTGTGCTGTGGAGCTGCCTCTGTTGCTGTTGTTTCCCAGCTGACCACAAATGGCTCAAAGCCCCAGACAGTGGGGCTGCATTTTGGATCTGCTGGAAGATGGAATCTCTGGTTTGAAGTGAGAATCTTGCATTTTGTTTCTTTCAGGGAGCATTGTGAGCGTGGGAGATCCTAAGAAGAAATACACTCGATTTGAAAAAATTGGCCAAGGGTAAGTCATATCCCAGTTACTTGTGCAAAACCATGGGCCAGGTATTTAGCTGGTGGAGCATCAAGCATGAAGATAGGCAAGCTCCAAACATGTTCAGATGTGATCAGGTTTAGATCCTCCTGTCTCTCAGTACTGATCAGAATTTATAACTGTGGTCAAAAGTAATTGAAAGACAGCTTGATGCTGACAGAAGCTCATCTGCAGCAAGGAGAAAGGCCTGAAGGATCTCTTGTCCCTCAAGTGTGTGGCTCTTGTTTGCTTATTTTCTTAGGAGAAATCATTTTTGTATGTCTCAAAATAATACAACCATGCTGAAGAAAGGAGAAAAAACATTATTACCTAAAAGAGTAACTTACTACCTGATAGCTGTCAGCTCTCAGTAATGTTTATTTCAAATATTTGCTTTAAACAATATTCAGTGGTCAGGCTTATAACCACATAGTTTAGAAACCAGAGATTAAGTAATAAGCTTTTTTTTCTAGCAGGGGTTGTAAAACTCAAAAATTCAGTAAAAGATAGAGTGCTAATACACTTCAGAGGAAAATACATCATCTGCCTCTTGGCAGATCCCTTGTGGATCCTGCAGGTTCTAGGCATTTATTGAAAATAGTCACCCAAGCCATTCCCTTTTGAAACCCAGCTTGGCTAACTGTAAATTGGATCAATTTGAAAATTTCCTATGTGAGGAGGCAAGAACAAAAGAACTTACCTCAAAATTAGGTATCTGACTTGCATTTCAGCTATGGGCTGCCTGCACCATTGGTGTTTCCTTGGCAGTGTTGTTCCACGAGGAGTGGCACCATCTGTGTAATGCCAGGACACTGCTGGCAGTGTAGGACAGAAGCTGTTTTCTGGCATCAGGAGATATTTTTCTGCTTTAACTATTTGTGAGGTCTGAGCTCAGAGTAGCCTGTTGCTGACCTGGAATAGTTAATGTAYTGCAGTAAGGCTGACACACCCATGCCCTTTCTCTGGCAGGTTTTATCTTAGATCTCTGATTTGGTAGGGCCCTTGTGGGAAGGTTTTTATGCTCCATTCGTTGTATAAAAACCCTTTCTCAAATTCCAACTTGCTTCCTATCTGAAGCTTTGGTTCTTACTGTCATTTGTAAAATGTCAGTGGAAACTTCAAGCTGTGCCTGTCTCTTAGGAAAGAGGTGTCAGCTGAACAAGTGAGAGCAGAATAAACATGCCTGTGAAGCAGATTATTGCTGTCACTGTGAGAATGTGACCATCACCCTCACGTGGGAGTGAGCTTGTACAAAGGTGCCTTGACAACTGRTGGAAAGACAAGTGGCTGGTATGTGGCCTAAAAGGGTATCTGAATGGATTTCCTCCAGCTTTTAGTACAGCCTGAAAATTGTGTAGCCTCCTTGGAGAGGAGTGTGCTGCCATAACTAATTCATGCCTCTAACACTGTAGGCTAGCTTACTGTGGTAGGAAAAGATCCTAAAGAGAAAGATCATCAGAAAGGTAATCAAACAGGATGCTCAGGAGCACCCAGAGTGCTGCAGGGCTGGGGTTTGGGTGTCTGCAGCAGTGCTGGGCTGTGGCATTGCCTCMACAGGTGATCTGCTCAGTTAATGCAGGTGCCAGTTCCTGAGCTGCCACCTCTGCAGTGAGTTGGGTACAGCTGTGGCAAAGGCAAGTGTTGTGGTGTTGGAAGTGAGCAAGTTTTTAGTAGCTGCTAATGAGGGCACTGAAGGCAGGGAGAGGTGTGTCTGCTCAGAGAACTGCAGGTAGAGACAGCTGCTWATGTGAGGAAAAGCAACTGGCCAGCACATTGCACTGCATGGCTTCACACAGCTGGGAAGTTAATAAAGACTGTGATGGTTTTACAGGCACTTTGCAGTAAACAGTAGTCAGCAGGCCTGTGCTGCAGAACAGGTCAGTGCTGAGTCCCTGTTTTGTCCTCTGTCTCCAGCTGAGGACTGAAAATGTTGCTGACACYCGAGGAAACTTAGTTTTAACTAGCACTTGATAAAGAGGTTGTGTTTGCTCGAGCAGTGTTAGCTCTTGTAGCAAGACAAATTAGTCTGGAGCCATGAGCAGCCTGGTTAGTACAGCACTGCATCACAGTGACACAGATCTAATGGTGAGTCTTGGCACTTGCCTAACTGCASTAAAGACCAGGTGCTGCAGAACAGATTAAAAGTTACTGGTCAGAAATGAGTGGCTTAGAAGTAAAAGTTTGTAATGCAGAATTGCAAAGCCTTTGCMATTAGTTCACAGCTTTGCTTAAATTACCTTTATCTAAACTCCTTACAAGTAGGTGGCCTGGAGCATTCCAAAAGCATTCTAATTGCAGGAGCTGTTTTGAAATAAAGCCTGATACAGCTTTGCTCAGGAGAATCATCACAGTGTTAGCAATTCTGAATAAATGTTGTTGACTTCTTATGAAAACAAATTGGATTAATCTTGTCAATTAGTCATAGGAAAATGCATTTGCCTTTATATTAAAAATATGCATAGCATGCCCAATGAGAATATTGCTCTCAATGCAGACATAAGGTCTCTGTTGAATTAAACTGCTTCTRAAATATTTCAGCCTGCAGGTAAACAAACAAGCCAGGGATCATGTGAGAAGGAGCAAACTCATTTTGGCACTTTCAATCACTGGGACGCTTGCAGGATGCACATTCCAGCTTGTGAGAATTCCCTCCCTGGCTCTCCACTGCCTCACTGCTCCTGCAGACAGGGCTTCTTAAGTGATGGCAGTGTARAGCTGTGGTTTAGCTCAGAAGGAAGGCTTTTCAAGCCCCTAGATGCTTTGAAACCCACAGGAATTGCCTCTGACTGGGGCATTTTCAGCCCTTCATGTCATTATGGGGAAGAACATCTTTGAAGGGGAGGCAGWTGGCAAACCATACCCTACCCTGTCTAGTCTGCAGGTGAGCACACTATTTATTTCTGGTGGCTCTACAACACAACCTATATGTGCCACAGAAGCAACACATGGACACCATGAAGAGTCCTTCACATGTTAGGTGCACTCAACAGAAGCAGCTGCCTATGATTCTTGGCACACAGAGAAACTCTCTAAGTATCCTCTGTTCTGAGCCCTCAATTTGTGTGTGAAATAATAGATGCCTTAACCTGCTCTAGCTGTGACCTTGCAGGATGGCTGGAAAATCATTTACTTGCATGCTGGAGAAAGCTGTATTTAGATCTTTTCCTCAGATGGCTGTCATATGTTCAGGGTTCTCAGAGTGACTGTGTGACATTGCCTGAGTTGGGCAGATGGATTCAATTTAAAGGTGTGAGAAAAATCAACTGGATTGTGTGTTACATTTCATGGAAAAAACACTCACATACACCCAAAGAAAAAGGGAGAAAAACCCTAAATTAACCACAGCAAAATGGATAAGAATTGAACATACTAATWTCCAGCTTTTGTAGACACTCCCCCCTGCCCTTAGGTTTTGAATTAGAATAATGTGACATGTACACTGGACATTTGTACCAGCCCTTCTYCTTCATGTTCGACCTCAGTTTTCTCTGCATGGCAGAGGGCTGGTGAGCTGCCATGCTGTTGGCTGAGGAGTGGGTGAACCCTTATAAACACTCCAGGCAGCAGAGCTCTCCTGTCTGGGCTGGCTTTCACTTCCAGGGACTAAAGTGTTTCTCAGTGTTTCCCACTTTCTCCTGCTCTTTTGTTTCTAGGGCTTCAGGAACTGTTTATACAGCGATTGACATTGCCACAGGACAAGAGGTGAGTGTCAAAAATCCCAGCAGATTCTGCAGCTGTTGAGTGCTTTCCCCTCTGCTGTGAGCTGTGGCTGGAGCTTTGGGTGCCCAGTAGAGCTTTCCTGCAAAGGCTGTTCCTCTGAAGCATGGACAAATGTCAACTGGCAAAGCCCATCATTGCTGTCTTCAGCTTTTCAGTGGAAGCTCTTTAAGGACAGTGTGGTTCTGTRCCTCAGAAACTGAGCACTTATTGTGGCCATATGCTTTCCAGCAACACTGGATCTGAGGTTTTCATAAATGCCTGAAAAGGTGCCTGTGAATTCCTAGAATCAATAAGAGCCTTGGTACTCTCTGTGCTGGGCTGGATGCTTCACCCATAGCTTTTAAGTCCAGTTTTAAGAGATGAATTTTTTTACTTGCCTTGTGTTCAGAACAGGTTGGTGCTCTCCACAGTATTGTTGATCCCACCCTGGTACCATATTACGTTATCCATCAATGTTTTTTTTTAATGGAGAGAAATCTGCTAAGAAATCCCAACAAGCTTTTGTGCCAATAAAAAGTAGATAATTTTTATTGCCAGTATATGTGTACTGGTTTAGAAATGGTTCTGTCTCTGTTTCCCACTATTATTTTTGTTATTTTTCTTGTGGAACAACATCCATAATGTATGTCTGTGTTTGCTTTGTTATGTAATCAGGAATAGCAGGTGATACAATCAAAAATCTTGGAACTGTCCACTGCGTGTTCATTCTGATCTTGTGCAACAGACTACTCAGGTTAATGGTTTTTAATGTCATTTTAGGTGGCCATAAAGCAAATGAATCTCCAACAGCAGCCCAAAAAGGAACTAATTATCAATGAAATCCTGGTCATGAGGGAAAATAAGAATCCCAATATTGTTAACTATTTAGACAGGTAAGTTGTTCTGGTATTACCATGTGAATGTTTGTTTATACACTGCAGGCCAAAGGTTAAAAAAACCCTTTGATCACTGCAGAACATGGAGCTCTTTTTTATTTCTCTACTCATCTCCCRTGGATGGGAGGAGATTGCATTGGCTCTGCATTAGTCTGTTCTGGCACACATAGTTTTAAGTCTGTTTTCAAAACCCTTGACCAGGCATATCTTAGTAGAACAGCAGCCTGTCAGCTCCATATTCCAAGTGTTTCCATGTTGTTTTGTTGTTCTGGGGTTTGTTTTTTTCAAAGTTGATCAGATTTTCTGTGTCTTGTGCAAAGTGCTGACAAGAAATTMTTTCCTAGAAATTCTTTCCTTTGGGTGGTTTCTACTATTTTCCATGGCTGGGGATGCCAGGAAGACTTAGTTCTTGTTTCCAGAAACACCTAATTTGACAGTGTTTTAATGGCCTTTGCTGTTTCTGAATGTATGTTTTGCAAGGTTTCCCAAACATTGGACCAACTTCTGTCCTCAGTGGTGCACACCCTCCTCCCATGGACARCTTTGAAAGTTATGTTGCCTCATTCCTGGGGTTAGTGTGGAATTCATGAGTTAAGATGATGAGCCAGCTGGTGGCATGTGTCRTGGTTCCAGATTTATCTTTGCTTGCTTATCTTACTAAGTGCATTCTTCCCTTGCTTGTCACCTAAGATATCTCCTTTTTCCACTGTGCAGATTCCCAGAGCTGTGTAGCCTAGAAGCAATGTCCTTTTCATTGTATTCTGTCTTCATTTGCAAGTGACCTGGAGACAAGAATCAGTTGTAGATTATGATTATTCATTAGTTTGGCTATGCACATGCATCCCCACAGCATTGTTTTCTCCTTTCAGCTACCTTGTAGGTGATGAGCTGTGGGTGGTGATGGAGTACTTGGCTGGAGGCTCTTTAACTGATGTTGTCACCGAGACATGTATGGATGAAGGACAGATTGCTGCTGTCTGTCGGGAGGTGAGGGACCCACTTGTGCTTCTGTTTGCATGGACAAGGTGATGTTTCTGTGGTGTTGCATTATATGGAGCAGAAAGAGCAGATCCACTGCAGCAGCAGTCATTCTGTCTGTGTTTGCAGGGCACAGCCTGTAGCAGCAATTAATGTTTCCCTTTCAAAAGCTAATATTGCCTTCCCCTAGAATGACATGACTGTAAGAGGGTTGGAGCAGCAAGCTCTTYCCTTGGCTGCATGGTGTTCTGCCATTCCTCTCCACGCCCCTAAAAGGGAAATCTCATAAAACCATTTCCTGTCTTGCGTGATGAAATCATGTCATGAATTTTTATCCTTACATTTCTTTTTTCTCTTCTCAGTGCCTGCAAGCCCTGGATTTCCTTCATTCCAACCAAGTGATCCACAGAGACATCAAAAGTGACAATATTCTTCTTGGGATGGACGGATCTGTCAAATTGAGTAGGTGTTCCTGGTCACATGCAGCATTCCTGTGGGATGGGGGATTCCTTTGAGTGACAGCCAGTTCTCCAAAAGTGGTGCTGGTGGGAGCACCTGCRCCCTGCTATAAGGGACACAGCTGCAATGTGCAAAGAGGTCCAGAGAGAAACAGGGTGTAAGAGTGGCTTTGCTTTGTGTATCACCCTTCCAGAGTGGAGGGAGTTACTGTCTAAAGCTTCAAGTGATTAAGTAAAAKCCAGTGGATAAAACGTGTGGGTTTCTTTAAGTGGCCAATTCCATATTACCTTGGCTACAGCCCTGAGGAAACACAGCATGGCTGCTTTTCCAGCTAGATTCCACAGTGCATTCTCAGACTTAAAGTGGGGGTTCTTTTGCTTGGTTTTGTAATTCAAGCTGGCTTTAACAGTATTTGTTTTTCTCCTCAGCTGATTTTGGCTTCTGTGCTCAGATCACCCCTGAGCAGAGTAAACGGAGCACAATGGTGGGGACTCCTTACTGGATGGCACCAGAAGTTGTAACAAGAAAAGCATATGGCCCCAAGGTGGACATCTGGTCACTTGGGATCATGGCAATAGAAATGGTGGAAGGAGAACCTCCTTACCTTAACGAAAATCCTCTCAGGGTAGGGTGAAATATCAGATACTGTTGTCTTTCTAATTTGTGCCATATTTTGTCTTCCATGAGATAAAATTCCATTCACATCAGCTTGAACTGGTTCTACAAAGGCCCACTGCTAAAAATGTTCCTACAGCACATCAGCATCTGCTGTAGCTTTGATTGCATCACTGTGAGAAGCTCAGAGGCAAAGTGACATGTACTTGTGCAGAAACTTGCCACTTCGGCCTCAGCGATGCTTGAAATTTCTCATGCCCTTTGAGAACTTTCTTTGAGCTGTATCTCCAAATGACCAAAATTTTTAAGGGCCATGCTTCTCCAGTTGGGGATTTTTTATGATAAGCATTGGAGCTGTACCTGCAGGCATAAAACTCTCTTCASTGTCAGACCAGTGCTGATTGATTACCTGAACCTTCCAGGAAAGATCACTGGTTCTAATAATGCAATTATTTATTATCAAACACATTTCTAAAAGTATCTTTTAGCACAGATACTTGTAGTAAAATGGTGTATTTTGAAGTTTTCAGTTTTATCCTAATATCTTAAAATTAAATGGCCAGTTCTTACACCAATTGAGTATGTAGTAGTGGAGGAATGTATACCAGGATAAAACTTCATGACTGACAGCTGAAACAAAATGCTGCACAGTTAATTCCTGTGGTGATTTATGAGAAAATTAATTTTTACCTATATGTATACATACATACATATGTTTTCTTAAGGCTAGAATTAAAACAGAGCATGGTCTTTAGCTTTTCCATGCTGTAAGGTGGTGCTTTCTCTGATTTGTGGCATCCAGACTGTGTATTGCAGACTGACAGAAGAAACTACAGAAGGGTCAGGACATAACTCCCAGCACCTCCCAGCTGCTTAAGAAAAGAATACACCAATTATACAAATTTCACTCTTTCAATTATACAAGTCTTTCACACTTTTTGAAAATGATTCCTGAGATTTCTTGGAAGACTTCCTTTGGTTTGATAGGTAGCCTGGTGTTTTTGGTTCCAGGCACACATGTGGAGTGTTGCACACTGTGTCACCTCATTAGGGTGGATAAGAAATAAAAAGGTTTGAATTCAGAGTGGTGCTGAATTAGCAGAGTGCACTGCAGTGGCAGGGTGGTGTTAGGCCTCTGTCACTGCAGCCCTGTTGTACCAGCAGAGACCTTTGCACATCACAGTTTTGCTTCTGTTTCCTGTGAACCCATATTTCACTTGCAAAAAATGCAGTTGCCTTGTATAAGGCAGCAAAAGCAGGTGAAAAGAATTAGTGTTGTTGGTCTGGATGCTGAAAATTCCCTGCTTCCTTTATCTGAAATGTTGATTAGGACTCCTCAAGAAGCCTCAGGTCAGCTGTTAGAAAGATAACTGGATTTGCTATTTCTGACCAAATTCACAGTCAGATATACTTGAGATCTGTGTAAGAGGTCTCAGCTGCCTCTGAACAGAAGAGCTTATAAAGCAAGACTGCTTTTTACAGCAAAATTTTTTTAGCTGATAATGCACACTAGTTGTTGGATTTCTTGTAATATATAGTGAACATTTTCCTAGCCCAAGCCATTTTCTCCATGTCACTAAGCCTTCAGTAGTCTAGCAGCCAAAACCTCCTATTTCCTGCCTGACAGTTTCTGGTATGAGGATGTCATTAATACATTTATTTGAGTATTAAAATTAGTGGAGGGTTACCATAGGGATGGAATTACTCCTTTTTCTGATGAGACTATTAGAAGTTTTACCACATAAATGAAGCTGATTCGGAATTTAGAGACTGCTGAAAGATAGTTGAARGTGGATCCTGCCTGCCCAGTTCTGCCTTTTCATCATATTTGTGCATGCAACTTGACATGGCTGTTGAACATGAGACTGCCAATGTTTTGGATTTTTTTAATTCAAGGTGATGGATTTATTTTTCTTTTTTATCAAGAACAGAGCAAAAGACTTTATTAATTTTTTTTTTATAGAAAGCATACTTCAGGAGCCAGTGAGCACTGCACAGATGCATTTTGTGTAATAATCCTTTGAAGTAATACATTTAGACTGCTAACTCTTTAAAATGGCCTATAAAGATGTGTCAATACTTGGAGAAGTAAAATGTGCTGATGTAGTTCCTACTAACCAAGTCAGCCAATGAAATCAGCTGTCAAGGCAAGATCATCTTGATGTTGGAATAGCTGTGACCGCATCAGGGTTTTTGGAGGCGTTTTGTTCTTGTTCRTGATACATGAAAGTCATCTCCAGCCCTCTGCCAGGAAAGAAACTGCCAGTGGAGATTGGAGCTTAAAAGTAGGGGGTGTGTGAGTATTTCTGGGTATGAATGAAACAGTCTTCTGTGTGCTTTGTCTGCAGGCACTGTATCTGATAGCTACAAACGGGACACCAGAGCTGCAGAACCCAGAGCGCCTCTCGGCCGTGTTCCGAGACTTCCTCAACTGCTGCCTGGAGATGGACGTGGACAGGCGAGGCTCTGCCAAGGAACTTCTGCAGGTAGGATGGGAAGCAGCTGCAGCTGAAACAGATGTCCAAGCGATCAGTTTTCTCGTCAAAGAAAGGCATCAGGTGGCTCCCCCATATATTAAGCTCCAGTCTTGGTGCTTTCAAATGAAAACTAAGTAGAATCCTGTAATGGTTTGGGTTGAAAGACACCTTTAAAGGTCATCTAGTCTGACTGAACTGGGATCTCTTAAACKAGGTCATGTTGCTCARAGCCCCATCTGACCTGACCTTGAATGTTTCAGAGATAGACTACCACCTACAATGTCCCTGGGCAACCTGTACCAGTGTTTTACCACTCTCCTTGTAAACAATTTCTTAATTAGATCAAATCTMAATTGATCATCTTTGGGTCACCAGTCCCTCTTGATCTGTTGCAATAGGCCGTGCTAAAAAATGTGTCCTCAACTTTCTTACAAGCCCCCTTGAAGTATTGGAGAGTTGCAAAGTGAGATCTCCCCAGGACCTGCCCTTCTCCAGGCTGRACAAGCCCAGCTCTCTCAGCCTTTCCTCAGAGGAGATATTTTCTGTCTCCTGGTCATTTCTGTGGCCCTGTTTTGTACTTTTGGGATTAAATTCAAGTTCTAATTCTTGACAAAAGAACTGAAGTAGAATGATACCAGGTATAGAGGCCTGAAATGGTGTTGACAGCCAAGCTGTCAGAGATTCGGCTGTGGGAAGGAGGAGGGTGTGGGGAGATCACCGTGAGCCTCAGAGGGGGCCCCAGCTTGTCTCTCCTGCTACTGTCTTAGAGGTTTCTGACACTAAGCTCCATTTTTGGAGGTTTCTGCCACCCAAAACAGGTAAAGCTGAACAGGACTTGTCCCAGCCCTTTTTGCTTCCTGGCACAGTCAAGCTGCTTGAGGTTTGCTGCCAGGTTTTGTGGCAGAGAGAGAGCTGCAGAATATGCCACTTGACTGTCCCTGCTGGGGAGGAAGGTGCCAGCCAGCACAGGAGGGCCAGGGGATGGAAAGGTAGACACTGCTCTCCTGGCAAGCCAGAGCTGAGTCCCTCAGCACTCTGCCACTTGTCTCCCTGCTCATGACTTGCTGCTGAAAACCTGTACCTCAGTACAGGTCTTCAGAAAACACATGAGCCTAAATCCTACTGGGTTACACATTTCTTATAGGTATTGGAGTTTCCTAAGGGATGACTTACACACGTCTTTTTTGACAATTAACACAGTCTGTGTCTTTAGRAAGGAGGAACCTAAGTGAGTGTTTTTAATTTCCTGAAAGGAACAAAGCTCTAGGGCAGCAAGCAGCATTCCTAGAGCACTGGCAGRGCAAAAATCCCAGCAAGCTGAAGACACYTGGAAAAATTGATTGATAAGTGTGTGGCCCTGTTTGCCTGTGATAGCAGTGTCCTGGACATGAAGGTGGAAGTGCAGRTGGTCCCCTCAGTCCTGTTTCTGAGTATTTCTGGTAACGAGTGGAATCCTGGTTGAGSCTGTGAGGAACTGAGTTTGGAAAGTAATGGTACTTTTCTTGTTTCTTTCCCTTTGGGCAGCATCCATTTTTAAAACTAGCCAAGCCACTCTCRAGCCTGACTCCTCTGATCATTGCGGCGAAGGAAGCGATTAAGAACAGCAGCCGCTAGCACTGCAGGTCGGCTTTGTGCCCTGCCAGCTCAGAGCAGGACTGAGAACACAAACTCTGTACAACCTCAACTCTCATGCTGCGGGACAGATGGATGGATGAACAAACCAACAGTCACAGTCATGGTGGTAGGACCACCCTAGTTCCTCAAGGAGTAAAAAAATTATCATTTGTCTTCTTCCTGCTTTCTGGCTCCTTAATTTATTTTTAAGATGAATCGGGGCTAAGGACAGAGAGGTAATGACAGAAAATGCTTTGCTGCCTCAATCATTTCCAAGGTAAAGCAAATTCAGTTGGAAGATTCCCTTCCTTCTCACCCTGTGAATAAGCTGTACATTCACTTTTAAATTGTCAGTTCTTTCTTAACGATGTAAAGTCGTGTTTATGGGGTTTTTGGTATGGTTTGGAATTGGAGAAGGGCGATTCTTCATTCATCAACTCCAGACTGCCTTTTGAATACRGCCCACTTGCCAGTTTTTGCCCRGTTGTGGTATTTCTACATKAGGAAGAAAGTGCAATTGCATTTTCAACCAAAAAGGAATGAAGATGGGACAGACAAAGCATCCTGTGGAGATAAGGTGTTCAGCTGGGACTGTGTAGTGGTTCGGTTCTTGCCAATTGCATTTGCACCCCTGACTACAATCTCTGCCCGGGTGAGAGTCTGACTCGGCTGAAACACAGAAAGATCAGTCGGTGTGCTTGGAACAGGTTTGTCTGATGCAAAGCTGTCAGAGCAATGCGAGGGGAGAGTGTGCCCAGCTGTGCCTGGGGCTGAGCTCCAGCAGAGCCCTGGCAGARCCCAGAGCAACCTGAGCATCAGCAGAGCCAGGCTGGCAGGAGGCACTGGGAACGACAAGAGGCAGCAGCCTGGCCAGGSGTGCCTCTTCCTGGGACAGGACTAATCCTCCTGTGTCAGAGCCAAACTGGGTGGGGGCTGTTCTCCAGGGAAATCGTGGCCATGCTGAGAAATGCACAGCCTGGTGGGATTGGCCATCCTGAGTCTCTGCAGGAATAGAGAAGAGCAAACAGAGCAGAGCGGTGGTGTCGCTTCTGAGGGTGCCTGTTCTTCTCCCAGCTGTCTTGTAGCTCCTGGGAAGGGTTCCTAGTGTCTGCAGAATTCTCAGCAGAGAGGGAGGGGACCAGGCTGCTCTGCAGGCTCCTGCACAGGTGAGCATCCTTTAGGCTCAGGAGTTCTGCCCTGGGAACTGAGGCTGACACAGGGAACAACCTGCACAGTTCAGATCTGCAGGAGCCAGTGCAGCAGCCAGCTCGGGAAGAAAGCGCCTTAAAACCTGGAGCTGTGCACTGAGCAAGAACAAAGGTGTGAAATGCAAAGTGGAATTAATTGCAGAATTACTTGGAGGCACCAGGCCAGCCTGCTTTCTGCTGTCCTACGTATGGCAAGCACTCCGCAATGAAGCTCTTGAGTTCCTGCAAGAGATGGAATTGGGGATGTGCCTGAGGATTGTGCTTGACTAGTCAGCAGATTTGGAAGGGAGCAGAATACTTTCAGTATGCAATTTGTGTTTTATTTMTTTGTTTCTGAAAGACATAGTGTGGCTTCACTCAGTAAAAGCATTTGCATGGCATATTTGTTGCTGTATTTTAGGAGTACAACTCATTCAAGACCTTCAAAACAGCAACTGAAGCAACATGCACCCCATGAGCAAAAAACCCCCACAGTAAAACAGCTTTCTGCTATAGATCTTCACGTTGGCCTGGTCCTGCCAAGGGTTCAGTAGCCTTTAGCTGCTCACCRCCTTCATGTCTGGCCAGCAGGAATGAAGGATGCTTGGGCTGCTCTTGAATCAGGCCAGGAGCATGTCTGGCTTTGGCATCCTGTTTAGTTGCAGTCTTTGTGTCGCTCGCGAGTGTCGCAAGTGTCCTTACTGCTGCTGCCCTCGCTCCCGCTGGCCGCCGCAGTGTCCTTGGCAGAGACAGCCCTCCCTGAGCTACCACAGCTAAGCAGAAATTAACTTCTCTTCATTTTCTGGGGAGCACAACAGGTCCAGTTTTTCAGATGGCCAAACAACACACCAAGGCAAGCAGCTCTGCTTTCCTGGACTGGGGGAACGTCAGGAGCTGAGGGAGCTGCCAAGAGCCCACAGCTGGAGTGACAGTGGTTGACAGGAGCTGGATCAATGGCAGCCAAGCTTTCCCCCATAAAACAAACCCCTGGGAGTGAGAGTGGCCAGGACAGGCTAACAGGCCATAGTACAGCAGATGGTGCAGAAGGGTGTGCAGGAAGGTGCTGAAGCCCTGCCAGCTTGACCAGGGAGCAGTGGTGTCCACACAACAGAAAGCCRTGGCTTCTGTAAGTCCTGCATCCACCACAATCCATGCAGCGACCCAGACAGAGCTCTGGTGGGATTGGGCTGCCAGCCAGGTGTCAACTGCAGGCTGTGCCCTGCTCTTAGGCGAGTCTTGGTGGCAGCAGCATCAGTACAGCTGTGGGACATGTGCCCAGCGAGAGGAACTCCTYCACTTTGGGCCAGAGCTACAGCAGGAGGTAAATAGGGGCAGGAGTATCCAAGCCCACTGAGCCCCTTTCCATCGTTTACCAGCAGTTGTGGCTAAGGACGAGATCCCACATGATTGGMCTGTGGCAAATGTGACATTGATCTACATGAAGACCTGGAAGGAGGATCTTGGGAATTACAGTTCTGTCACCCTGACCTCAGTGCTGGGAAAAGTCATGGAGCAGATCATCTGGAGTGCCATCACATGGCACATGCAGARCAACCACAGGATCAGGCCCATCTAGTGTGGGTTTGTGATAGGCAGGTGTTGCCTGACCTGCCTGATCTCCTTTTACAACAGCATGACCTGGGGATGAGGAACAGCCATGGGGAACAGCTATGGATGTGTGGAATTTAGTAAACTCTGTGTCAGTGTTTCCCACAGCTTTCTCCTGGAGAAACTGGCTGCTCATGGCTTGGATGGGTTCACTGTTTTCTGGGAAAAAAWCCTGGATGGATGGCTGGGCCCAGAGAGTTGTGGGGAATGGAGTGACATCCAGCTGGGGCTGTCAGTAGGGGTGCACSAGGGCTGCACCAGGGTGCTGGAGCCAGTTGTGTCAGTGATCTGSATGAGGGGATCAAGGGCRCCCTCACGTAACACCAAGCTGGGTTGGAGTGTTGATCTGCTGGAGGACAGGAGGGATCTGCAGAGGGATCTGGACAGGCTGGATTGTTGGTCYRAGGCCAGTTGGATGAGGTTCAACAAGGCAGAGTGTCAGATCCTGCACTTGGGTCACAACAACCCCCTGCAGCTCCAGGCTTGGGAAAGAATGGCTGGAAAGTGCCAGGTGGGAAAAGACCTGGGAGTGCTTATTGAGRGCAGCTGAACATGAGCCAGCAGTATCCAGCTACCTGAGAAGAACTTGGAGCAATGGGGGAATCACTCTTTTCCCAAATAACAAGCAATGGGACAAGAGGAAATGGCTGCAAGTTGTGCCAGGGAAGGTTTAGATTGGATATAGGAAAAATCTCTTCACCCAAAGAGTGGTCAAGCATTGGAACAGGCTGTGCAGGGCAGAGGTTGAGTCACCATCTCTGGAGGGATTTAAAAGAATTTGTAGATAGAGCACCTGGGGACAGGTTTAGTGGTGGGTTTGGCAGTGCTGGGTTSATGGTTGGACTCCCTGAGCTCACAAGTCTTTTCCAACATGAATGATTCTGTTCTGTTTAGAAGACTTTGTCTCTCTTGTGAGGTSCCATTTTTGTCTGTCAGCTCAAGATTTGTGTCTGTAGGAGAAGCTTCCTTGTGAAAGAGTAATTTGGGCTGGAGATGGGCTGCTCTCAATGTGTAAAGCATTCAGCAGGATGAAGTATGTTTGTATTCCTGTAAGAAGTGAAGAAATGAGTGACAGTTTCTGTTTCCAGTATGTATTTTATTTTTTCCTATYCACAAAAGAACAGACAACCATCCTTTAAAAGGAAAGCACTTTGTAATGCACATGTTTGCTGGACATACTTCTGTTGACAAACTACTCTATTTGATTGGGGAAGGGGGGAATTTCCTATTTTTTCCTTTACTTTTAAGTATTTCAGCATCTCTGCTTCAAAAAAACCCCACCACCATGACTTTCCAGAAGACAGCAGGTATGAAAAATAAGGAAATCAAATGATAGCTTTTTTTTTCTAATCAGTGTATGCCTTGGCATACAGAATATTGTTGGCACTGACTTTTTAAAGACAGCTGCTGTCCTAAGAGGCCTTACTTATAATTTTATTAAATACTATATTCCTTTCTCTTTGCATCAGCAAATCTAGAGATTTTTCTTTCAAAACTAATTCCAGGGAGGCAGACAAGATTCAGAAGAAATAATCTCTGCTGTGGCTGTTTTCAGCATGGACTGGACCTGCCCAGCTGAGACTGTGACAGGCAGGGAATGTTCCTGCAGTATCCCTGTGGCTCCATGGTTGGGACAGTCTCTGGTGCTGATTCACACTCACTGGTACTGAAAGATGGCAGCTCTGTTTGTATCCTCCCAGCCTGGATATTAAATGTAGAAAAGACACAAGTATTTTTGAAAAACCCAACAACACAAACCCACGAAAATCCAGTCTTGAGGGGGTCAAGTCATTATTTACAGGCTCACAGAGTATATTAGGATTGACAAGAGCATTGCCCTTGCAGAAGGGAAAGAGACAAATACTGTAAAATCTCTGGAGCCACCTTGGGTTTTCTGACTGCTATCCTCAGATCAAGCAATTAGTTATATATATTTTTGAAGTATTAGAAATACTCTGTTTCTGTTACAAAATGGGTTTCAGACACTTTTATTCCAAGGTTTTAAAAGATTGGTTAATTGTCTTCATTTTAAAATTAAACAGTGAAATACCCTGACCAAGAACTTGACTATGATTCCCATCCCTGCAATGAAGACATGTGAAAATGAGCCAATAGCTCATTGTGGTTTAAATGTGTTTTGGGACAAAAGCATGGTAGCAGTAAAGTCAGGGAAGTTTGAGAAGCACAGAAAAGTTTATTTATTTAAGAAAAAAGAAAAAAAAATATAACCATACCTATGTAAAATTCCATACAGCTCCTGCATGCGCTCCTGGGAACCTGCACAGGGGTGGATCTTACAGTGCTCTCAGGGTTGGATCCCAAACGTGGGCCGGGGTTACATCCTCACTTCTTGTGTCCAGTGCTTTTGTAAATGTATTTATTCTTCATCTTTGGCTAATGGTTGGCCACTCCACTACACACAAAAGAACTCAAGGGTTTCTGCTGAGTTTCTTTGAAGCCTGTGGCTGCACTTTGGCAGGTCTTTGAGTCAGTCCTTCCCTATGTCCTGCCACCAAAAATGAAGCACACTCCGGTCACCACGAGAAGGGAAGTACCTGTCTCCTGTCCTCTAGTTGTAGGAAATGTCACTGTACTCTRTTGTCCATACAGCAGTTATTTCCAGTATGTAATCCTTGGTGTGGCTACTGACTATTCCTCACACTGAGCATGTAAATATTTGTATTTCTTAGTCCAGTCCTGAGCAAATCCAGTGAGCAAAGAGCTAGAGAGAGCCCTGTGACATCTACCATTAAAGGAAGGAGCCAGTGTTTCTCTGCTTGACACCCAGGAATGCACTCAAGTGCCAGCTTTGCCTTGCTAAGTGCTGCCAAGTCAGTGGTGCATACACATCCTGGTGTTCCTGCTTCCTCTTGGACCATTCATTCATGCCCAGATGTGCAGCAACTTAATGATGGGTTGATGAAGACCTATAAATACAAGTGTTCATCCCCCTTTTATTTTCCTCTCCAYTCCTYRTACCAGGTAAATATCTCCAATTTTATCCCAAGTTTTCAGGAAGCAGACAAAGGATAACCTTTGTCTTTCAAGAGAAACCATCCAAGCTTTTTTTTGAGTGTAATTTGCACTTCAGGGATCTTCAAAACCTCTCTTTGCTTGTGTCTGTCCTTGAGCTGACAGGGTGATTTTATTTTTCTCACTGAAACTTGAAGAATCTTACTTACCCATCTCTCTTTGGATGCAGTTTAGAGCTGATTGCCATAATCCTAGGTGTGCATCATGCCTGCAAACCATCACTGGCCTGAGCCTACCAACAGTTGCATGTACTTTTGGTTACAAGAGTTATCTCAAAAGAAAAAATGGTCTTACAGCAAAGAGGAGGGATGTTCATATGCTCTGTATGAGTGCCCTCTGGGCTGCCACGTGGGCACAAGCCTGAAAAGCTTTTCTTGCTGCTTACCAATTCCCCCAGGCAAGCACTTGAGTTCTGTGAGAATCTGACCCTGACTGAGGAAACTGGGGGCAATATCATTAGTTAAAGTTGATAATAATGAAAACTGCTAATTGATTTAATAGCCTGTGATCACAGTGACTTTGGCCTGCACAGTTTCCAAGCAGACCACACATCAATCAGCTGCAGCCCCTGTGTGTAAGGTACCTTCTGCTCYGTTTGGTGGCACCATGTTTGCAGCTGCTGGAGGCTTGTGAGCAGCACCTGCCTCGCCCAACGTAGGTCCAGAGCCAGCAGGAGCAGAGCTGGGCACCATGGCCTGGGTTGGAATGCAGGTCAGAGGAGCTGTCAGACACGTGTGCACACACCTTGGAATCACAGCTCCCTGGTGTTACAGCTTGATGGATGCCAGCCACTAGAACTGGTTCTGACCCTGGTACCCAGAGGTCTTTTCCAGCARAAAGTATTCTACAGTTCTGTGACTCTGTCTGCTGGATTCAGCTAGGTCCATGTTGGCAACTTCATTTTGATCAAAAAGTTTCTTCTTGGTCAGCTCTTGTGGCCTAAGGCTTCAGCTCCTTTAGCTCCTAGTGCTGAGCTGCTCATGCTAAATGAGATGACTCGGGGAGAAGAATACATTTCATCCAATTTCTTCTAGAACACTGAGAGGGTGAGTGTGTAAAAACATGAGTATCATTTATGTGTAACCTCCTCTCTGCCTTTCATGCCTCTCAGGGGTTTGAAGCAAGAAAGAGCTTTCCAAAAGGGTGGAATGAAGCAGCATATTACTTCTCCCAGGTCTCATTCTTTCCAGTCTCTGCACTTGACTAGTTTTGTTCCTCTTTCTGTGCCCTTTGCTGCCCCTGTGCTCAGTGGCTGCAACCCAAGACTGTGTAACTGGCACAGATAAAGTGGTTGAGACCCTCATTTTCMTGTCCTTTGAGCTGCCTGGTCACAGCAGCCTTTTCCATCTGGAAACTCAATATGGGGAGGGATGGGAGGGATCCCCCCCCTCTGTTCGTTGTAAAACCTCCAGGAGCCCAGGGCTGCCATSTGAAGTCAGTGCGTGGAGGGCTCCCAGATGCCTCAGGCTGGTGTGACACCGCTGCAAATGGGAGGGAATAGTGGCAGGAGGCTGTTTTGAAAGGTCCATTTGCTGCTGCATGCTGTGTGTGTCCAGCCCTGCTCCAGGCTTAGAGATCAAATTCAAGCACTGCTGCTGCTCCCTCTGGAGCCAGTGAGAATTTGGTTGTTGCTCTCAATGACAGCTGAACTGGTTGCTGAAGCAGCAGGTGCTGAAGTGCCCCAAGCCCTGGGCTGGATGGGTCCCTTGGGTGCCTGAGTGAGTGGGAGCTGCCCCTTTTTCTCACTCTGCCTCACACAAAGCTGTGCTCGTCACAAGTGGGTCAGCACAGCAACCAGGCAGCCTGTGAGTCTCTTCCACCTTGATCTTTGAGCTTAAGCTGTACAAAGCAACTGCTTTTGGTCCCTCTGTGTCTCCCCACGTTAATCAATGCTGCTAAAGCCGTCTGTAGCACAGCCAGGGGGAAGGAAAGGCCTCAGCCCTGCAGGGCCAGGGGCTGCCTGAGCAGCTCAGCCAGCAGGAAGGGAGCTGCTCCACACAGGAGCCAGGAGCTAGGGACTGCAGCACCTCCTCCTTGGGCAGAGCCCAGATTCTGTGGGGGAACGTTAGCAGAGTTATTCTCGTGCACTGGTGCGTCAGCACTGCAGGTGCTGTGCCTGCAAACACGTGGTTTGAGATCTGCAAAGGAATTCTGCAACTCTTGACTGGATCAGGATGTCACCAGTGCTAAACTCCAGTTTAGTCCAAAGCAACCAGTTTACACCTATGCTGGTGTGTGCTAGATTTTTTTCTTCGGGGTATCCAGACAAAAGTAAACAGAGGAGGAGCCTACATTTTCATTGTTTATCAGAAATGTATCTCATTTTGCTGTACATTCCTTTTTTAGGACGTGTTATCTGTTTAAAAAAAAACAAAAAAGAAAAGAAAAAACAGAAAAAATATGAAAGAGAAAAACAAAAAACAAATGTGTAGTGAAAAATCTTCCGTAACTTTGGATTAAGAGGTAACTGATCTTTTTAAAAGGAGAACTAAGTTATTTACTTTGTAAATGTGCTGATGGCATGGATCCATCTTATTGACCTCAGCATCCTTTTTTTAAAGATTTTGGGTTTTGTTTCCAATATTAAGTTATTTTAAATTGTGGTTGAAGCAATAGGAAATTGAAATATGGATTGTGCATGACTGTGTCTTGAGTGTAAAAATATTGCAGTTTGAAACTTGGACCTAAAGTATTGCAAATAAAAGTTATAAATTCCAGTGGGTTGTGTGACAGCAGCTTTTCCTATAGGATGTGCAGGATCAGAAAGTCTTCATCAGTGTGGGTGTGCATGCTTTTASTTTTGTCCTGTGCCATTCTATGTTGTCATGACACAGGACCTGACCTGCTACCAGCCCAGGTCACCCTCTGCCACCCCAGCTCCTTGGACAGTGTGTCCCCAAAGCAGACACAAAGTGTTTCTGCTGCTCCCCCTTTGCTCAAATCCACACAGAGCTGGGATTTTTCTCCTGTCTCCATCGTGCCACATTCCTAAAGAACCAGCAGCCCATCCTGATGGATACGGTGAGTTATGTGGATGGTTGTGAGCTCCACTTCCTGCCTGGAAATCCTGAAACAACTTCTGAATGCTGCTCCTTCAGATCTCGGATACTTACTCATACAGAGGTGGGAAAAACATCCCRTGGCTGTCTGCTTACAAGGTGAGTTATGCCAGAGTTAGAGCTCTGTGGGAAATCTATTCATGCCTGTCCTTTTAATATATCTGTATGTGGGGGTGTGCATAGGTGTGTCTTGTATAGAGAGGAAGGAGTGTGCAAGCAACGTGACTGGCTTCCACTGTCCATGTTCATTCCATACCCATGGGTACAGAGACATAATGGAAACTCTGGCACAGACAGACCCTTCTGACCCTGGATACAGAGACATCCAAGAGCCCCTTGCACACACAGAGCCTTCTGACCCTGGATACAGAGACATCCAAGAGCCCCTTGCACACACAAACCCTTCTGACCCTGGATACAGAGACATCCAAGAGCCCCTTGCACACACAGAGCCTTCTGTGCATGGATACAGAGACATCCAAGAGCCCCTTGCACACACAGAGCCTTCTGTGCATGGATACAGAGACATCCAAGAGCCCCTTGCACACCCAGAGCCTTCTGTCCCTGTAGAACAGCGCGGCGGGTGGGGGTGGTTGGTGGGCAGCGAGTCCCGGGCAACAGGTGAGACCCGGCTCCAGGCCGTGCTCAGGCTTAGTGCTGGCTCCCCTGGAATGGGAAAGCCCTTCAGCCTTGTCCCTGCCCAGAGGGGCAGTGCTGGCCTGGCAGCACAGGTTGTTGTCCCCACAGGCTGCAGGAGATGAGAACACAAGGCACAGTTAATGGTGCTCCCCAGGAGCCTCAGCTCTGGGACCACTGTGTCTGCCCCAAGCTCCAGGGGCTGCAGTGGGAGCCTGGCTGGGCTCTGCCCTGGGGCCATCCTGCAGGGACAGCTGCAAACAGGGAGCATTCCCTTGCCACAAACAGCCACAGCCATGACATGGGTGGAGGGAGCTGGTCCAGGTCCAGACTGTGCTCTGTGCTCTGGGGCTGGGGCTCTCTGCAGAGGGGGCTGGACTGGTGTGCCAGAGGAGACAAAGAGGCTTCAGCTTAAGCCTAACTGATGTGGGTGAGTGGGCTGGGAAGAGAGGGGAGGGTGAAGGGGATTCACAGAGCTGATCCTGCTGGAAGGATGAGAAAAGGGAGTGGGAACTCAGCAGTGAGGAGAGCTGTCCTGGCATAGTCAGTGTGGAAACACTGCCTGAGTTTGTACAACTAAGGAGCTGGTATCCATCTCAGGAAGGTGGTCTCCTGAAAGAGTGAATTTGGCATGTGGCTTCCACTTCTCAGAGGTGGCCGCCTGAAATTCTGGCAGCACACGTCTTTCAGACAAGGGAAGCAGTGACAGAGTCTGGGTGTGCAGCTGATCCAGCACCCTGGGTGGGTAATGCCCAGTAACAGTGCTCCAGCACTTTGGTATGGGATCAGTCCCTGCATGTTTTGTAGCTTAGAGGAGGGGATGCCATTTCTTTTGAGATGGGCTTGTAGTTGCTCTCTTTGGCAAGGAAAGCAAGTTTGGAGCCAAAAATTGGGTACTCTGAATTTAGGGGCTTTTCCCCGTAGGCAGCTCTCTGGGATAGAGCTGTTCAGCTGCCAGGGGGAATGCAAACGCCAGGCTCTTGAGCTTTTTGTCCTGGGACCTTCAGTGTGTGAGCWGTCCTTGCTGCTGTTCTCTTTGGTTCCACTCTCTGGGAGACTGAAAGCTTCAGATGGTACCTAGAGCTGAGAAGCAAAGTGCTGACAGCAGGGTGTGTGCTGGTAAATTGATGGATGCAGTTGAAGCTGTAGGCAGCAAGAGCTTTCTCAGCTGGCAGCTTTCTCCACGAGCTCTGGTTTTGCCAGATGTTCTCARGTTGGTGGCCGGACTCTGGGAGAGTGCAAAGCTTTGTTAGGGCAAAGGAGTTCGTGTTGCTCTTTGAGTGGGGTGCAAAGAAGCCTTTGCAGTTGGAAGGGGCAGATTGGGGAAATCTTTTTGTCCTGACACAGTTGATTAGGGAGCGGGGACGTTTCCGACTGGGCTGTGTCCWGGCGGTGGTTTCGAGCTGGGCTCGGTGCATTGCCGTGTTTCGCAAGCCGACACCACCCTCGTGTGGTTGGCTGTTTAATGAGCGCTGCCAGCGCCCAGGACAAATCCAGCGCTCTCCTGGCCCGGCCCCGTTCCTGTGGCACAGTGCGGCCTGAGCTCCGCTGGGCATCCTGGCCCTTGGCACTGACAGAATGTGATCCTGCACCCGGCAGAGAAGAAGAATCGTTTCAGTGCTGGCTGTGCAGTTTGTGGGCTGCAAAGGAAAAGGCAATTCTAGCACAGCCTCTTTCTTTAGAACCTTTTCTGTGATCAGCATCTTAAGGTGTAACGTGCGCCCACTGCACTGCATCCAGCCCCCTGGAGAGGTGCACGCTCCCTCTCTACTGTATCTAGAGCATCCTCACAGTCTCTCAAGGTGGCAGAGACCATTGTTACAGCGAGGTGTTTCCAGTTCAGTTCAGACTGAGAGATCTGCCAGGACAGGAAGCATTCAGTGACTTTCCATCTTCCCTGTAAAACCTGATTCCCAGCACAGCCACTTTCACACAGCTCCAGCACAGGTCTGAGAACCTCACTCTGATACTGTATTGCTTAGCTTTTATTTCTGTGAGTTCCTCTATGTCAACCTGTCTACTGAGTGCTTTAGTACAAGGTTCATGTCTGCTTTGCTTGTTCCTTGAACTGTGCTTTGGTGGAGCTGCATTTGGAATCCTTTGGCTTGAGGCTTTTTTTCCTGATGGGTATTTCACAGCACAATAAAAAAATGAGCTGTGGAGTACTGGCAGTGTAATGGCTTGCTGTACAACAATGGCCTGGACTGTCCTGACGCCATGGCAGGGTCAGTGCTTGAAAATGGTGCTTAAATGTGTTACTGGAAATGTGTAGCAAAGGAACCACAGCCTGTGCTCTACCTCTAGAGAAAGTGATTTTGACTACAACAGCTGGCATGTCACGATTCAGATTAACTTGCTTTTTAAATTTGKTTTTGGAGTTTACTAACRCTGGATGAAAAAAAAAGAATYGTACTGGGTTTATGTGGCTGCAAAAGTGGTGCCAGCTGCATTAATTGCAATCAGTGGTGGCCCCAGCTGGCCCAAGGTGAAGGCAGCAGGGCAGCCAGTTCTGCTGGAGGTCAGCTGAGGAGAAGGGAATTGGGACCTGGGGATGGAATGCTTGGTGACTGTGATGTCACCACCTTGGCCATTAGACCAGACTCCAGAGAGAARATAACTATGTGAGCTCTGAAAACAGACCCCCAGCTTTCACATTTGTTTGGGTTTTTTCTTTTTCCTGAACTAAAAGGATATTTTAAATCTTGAAAGCAACAGATGTATCACCTGAGAGTGAGTGTACTTCATGAGACATGAATGAAATCCCATTTTTCTTAATTMATTTAGTTTTCTCAAAGACAAATTGTGATTTTTAGAAGACTATTTCCCATAGTTGTGTTGTAGGACCTTAGTGGGTAGTATGATTTATCTGGTGGCAAAGAAGATTTATAAATCAGTCCCCTGTGTTATACACAGTGAGGACAAAATACTTCAGTGAGATGAGTTTTCATCTAATCAGCAAAGAGGAGCATCCTGTCTCTATTTCCTCAGGGCAAAGTGTGGAGCTGTGTGTCCTTTAGGCAGAACTGGGAAAGCCTGGAAGAGAGGTGGTCACTGCAGCCCAGTGTTGAGAGCCAAGAGTACTTGGGGATGCAGAAACAGCAGAGCTGTTCACAGGGCTGAGGAAGGAGGACTCTGCCTGGTGGAATCTGCTCTGGTGGCATCTCCCAGAGAGGTSTGAGGAGACTTGGTGGTTAATCCTCTCTGCCATTTGTGCAGGAGATCTCTGCATATGAGATGCCCTGTTGGCAGAGCAGTAAGAGAAAAATCTGCTCTGCTGCTGACAGCAGTCTGAGGGCTCCTGAGGAGAGCAGGAGCAGCAGCCTCCAGGGTTATCAGATGACTCTTGGTTGGGGCCAGACTGAYGTCTTGGGCCATTGTCTGTATTCCCTGCTCCTGTGTGGGCTACAGGGACTGTAGCACTTTGGCTGTGTGTTAGGCCTTCAGGCCTTGATCACAGTTTCCCTCCATCCTCCTCCTTTCTTGCTGACTTTACCATAAAATCGACAGAACTTTCCAGCCCACCTTATTTTCTGAAACAACAGGACAATGCTATATATGTTTTCACCTCATATCACACCCACTTAGCCTTACAACAGTGAAGTAGTTTGTTCTGGGCAAAGTCCAGATGTGCAGGAAAACAGGTAATTTGAAGTTGCTGAGAAGGAACAAAGAGAAAAAACTCCCCTAATGATGACTCCTTCCTCATCCTTTATCACAAGTCCATTTTACCTGCTATCAGTTTTACCAGTTACTGGTTTGTTGTTACACACACACCCCTAAGATAAAACTGATCTATTAATAGCTTTTACTATGGAAAATTTTAGAGATCAAGATATTAGTAACAACTTTCCCATTCCTCTCTGATGAGAGAAATCACTGGTGGAAACATATCATCAGTGAATTGTCATAGAATGGTTTGGCTTGGAAGGGATCTTAGAGATCATCTTGACCCAACCCTCCTGCCATGGGCAGGGACAACTTCCACTTGTCCAGATTACTCAGAGCCCCATCCAACCTGACCTGGAGCACTCCAGGGACAGGGCAGCCACAGCTTCTCTGGCTGACCTGTGCCAGTGGCTCACCACCCTCACAGGGAAGAATTGCTTCCTGCTTTCTAATCTACCCCGTCCTCTGCCAGTGTGAAGCTGCCCCCTTTATCCTATCACTGCTGTCACTGGGAAGATTTTTCTGCAGGTGTTTTGTGTCTTATTTGCACGGAGTTAGATTGAGCCAGTGCTGCAGAGACTGAGCTCGTGCCAGAAGGAGAAAAACTTCTCTTTTCAGCAATGGCAGCACTGGAATTTCCCTGGGAAGGATGGAAAACGCGCCTTTTCCCGGGTCACCTTTTCCCGGGTCACCTTTTCCCGGGTCACCTTTTCCCAGCGCGCTCCCGGCAGCGGGGCCGCCAGGGGGCGCTGTGCCGCCGGGCCGCGGGGAGCGGGCCTGGATTAACCGTGGCATTATCCCGCTATCCCCATGGCAATAACCCGCTATCCCTGTGGCATTACCCCGCTATCCCCGCGGCAATAACCCGCTATCCCTGCGGGATGAACCCGCTATCCCCATGGCAATAACCCGCTATCCCCATGGCAATAACCCGCTATCCCCATGGCATTAACCCGCTATCCCTGTGGCATTATCCCGCTATCCACATGGCAATAACCCGCTATCCCCATGGCAATAACCTGCTATCCCTGTGGCATTATCCCGCTATCCCCATGGCATTAACCCGCTATTCCCATGGCATTAACCCGCTATCCCTGTGGCATTATCCCGCTATCCCCATGGCAATAACC
>JACDOX010000016.1:3878384-3962176 GCA_014549065.1 Cardinalis cardinalis | reverse complement strand
GCTGCAGTCCCGAACAGCAGCCCCGCCGAAATGCCCGGTGTGTCCTGTGGGGTTCTCTCCCAGGGATTTGCGGTGGAAGGGAGCGCTCTCCTGGTTACAGCCAGCGCGGCTCGGGAGGAGCAGTGCCYGGCAGGACTCTGCTCCAGCAGGGACAGGCTGATTCCTGTTTGCCTGTGCCACAGAAATCATTGGCAAGCCTAACAATACCTGAAAGAAATGGTTGTGGATCTGCATTTCCTTCCAACTTGTTTCTGGGATATTCTGTGTCCTCTAAGTCTAACTTTTGTTATCTCAGAAGCATTTTGAGGTAGGATCTTATTAACTGTTCATGCAATATTTATTTTAAAGTTGTGGGCTGAATGCCTGACAATTTATGAGCTTATATTTTGTTTTGAAAGCTGGTATAAAATTTTGGTCAGGTTCCTTATCTTACCTCTCTAAAATACTGTTTAGGAGATCTTCAGAGTAATTTATGTTTTAGAGGACATTTTGCATCAACTCCTCTATTTCCTGTAGAAAGAGCTGGACTCTTTGTTCAAGCTCTGAACACAGTCTGTGGGACCTGCATGTGAAAACAAACTGACTTCCAAGAACATCCATAKAAAAGCAGGTGCCATGAACTTCCCTTTTCCTTGATTTCTTGTGAAGTCAGTGACCTGGCTAACAGTCATCCAGATGCCTCCATGAACTCAATGTTCTCATAGTGTAATTTAAATTCTTCCATTTATTGCCCAAGAGAATTACCCGCTTATCTCCACGCTTTGATACAGGGAAAGGTGTGGCTGCAGGGAGGGCAGAGCTGGAAGGGCAGAGCCACAGCCCAGCAGCAGCAGGAGCGTCACTGCTGGGAGAGCTTGGGAGCWCTGGGGGACAGGGACCAGCTGCACAGGGCTTGAGGGGTTCTCATCCAYGATACAAACCCCCCAGGGGCCAGGGAGGGTAAATATGGGGGAAGCAGACTTCTTTCAGTGCTGCCTAGTGAAATCAACAGAGGGCACAGACAAGGAATGATATAAAAAATAACTTTTATTCACTTCTTTGAAAATCCCTGAGCTTCAGTCYGTGCTGGTGTGCAAGATGCCTTTTGTGCTCGTGGCATGGCAGGAAAGCAGAGCCAAGTGCTGGACCTTCCCAGACTGGTGCACAGGTGGAAGCAGGACAGCAGGTACCTAGAGAAAAGTTGATTTGTGAATGGGCCTATCCCATGGCAGGTGTCATACAAATGCAGCAAAGGCTGTTACACATTGCACTGCTTAGAACATTTGAAATATGTAGCACTGAACATTTCATCCTACATGTTAGGACATCCTAACTCTGAAAGAAATATCAGAATGGTGGGGAATATAGACAATCTGCTAAAGACATTGAAGGATTTAATTTTATTTTGCTCAAGTGTTATTTGAAATATTCATGGTGAAAACTGGGAAGGAGAGATAATTACCCCTGCAGTATGTAGATGGACAATATCCAATCCCTGTAGTTAACTTGACATTTTACTACTCTAATCAATCTGTGGAGGCACCACCACCCTCATTTATGCTGGACTTGATATGATATGATKACTTCAGTTCATGAAGTGCTGCAGTGTTTGTGATCTCACCACCCTGCCTGTCTGCCTTCTCCCTGCCAAGGCAGCACTTTCAGCCTGGAGCAAAGGCCCTCTCTGCTGGCTGCTTTATTTCTCCTGCTGCTCATTGGCACAGCTAGAAAAGCCAACTAGTTTGGATCCCAGGTCTGTCAGAACAGGTGAACTTTGCCGTGCTAAGCCCAGACACGGAGTCTTGGCCCCTGCACAACGTCCCAGGAACCACCTTTGCTGCTGCTGTGAACTGTCTCTGCTGAGGGTGAAATACTGGGGGAGCACATGCCCTGTCTCTAGAACCCATGGCTGACCAAAGCACTGGGCTCTGAGATCTTGCATTTGCAGCTGTCTGGTGTCTCCAGCATTGCTTTCAAAGCAAAACAGGGAGAAGGTAAACTGTGTGTAGCTAATGATCCTGTAGAGTGTAGAAAACTGCTAAGTCCTGGGTTTTCGAGGTAATAATTTGGAATTACTGTGATGTAGAACTAGTGCAACACAGAAAAGGGGAGCACATAAGGAAGGGAATTAATAGTAGATGTGAACATCTTGGATTGTTTCTTTCCATTTTCATTTCAAGTCTGGAAAGCTGTTTGGCTTTTCCAAGAATCTACTCCACAGTGATGTTTGCTCTTTTCAAAACCCTTTTCTGGAGAACTAGCTCGAGCTGCTGTCACAAGATGTGCCCCCAAATTGCAGCTTCTCTTGGCTTTCCACACTGCCTGCAGCAAACCAGGACAAAGGTTTGGAGAACTTGACAACTTSTTGTTTCTTTTCCTGGTGGACTGCGGAGTTGTGCCATGGGTAAGGTTTTCATTGTTAGTGTTCTAGGCTAAGAAAACATGAAAGGAAACCAGGAATTGTTAGGGAATGCAAGCCTGGRATCTCCAGAGCCTGCAGCCAGAAGTGGAGAGTTGTGTGATAATCATTCCAACCTCTCAGTGGACATCTTTCAAGTCATGTGGAATGTGAAAATGGTCAAACAGAAGCAGTTTCTTTCYGAGTTCAGTGTAGATGATTCCACATCTCATTTGTTGGTGCATCAATCACGAGTACAACCAGCTCATGAAAAGCACCAGAACAAGCTGGAGCTCTCCGAGTAGACAGCTGAAAGAATCTGAAAAGGAGAAATACAGGAAATTACTTGGTTAACCTTGCCTGGAAGAAGGKTAATTTTTTCTAATAATTGCTAATACATTCCCTTTGCTTTTGACCTTCTTAACAAGGCCATTTGCATCACAGATTCCCCATGAAGCGAGAACCGCGGGCTTATGTAACTGCGTGAAAGATGACCCGTTCCTCTGCAGGGACACGGGTGGAAACAGGAGCGGGGCGCTCCTGGGGAAGCATCGCTCGAGGGGGGCTGTGTGCCGGGGCAGCAGGAGGAGGAGGAGGAGGAGGAGGAGGATGGGCGTTGTGTGGCAGCGGCAGCAGCAGCAGGAGGGAGTTTGGGCCGCGGGACGTCCCGCCTGCCCCGCGATGGGCGGGCGTGTCCCGGGCTCACCTGGCGCGGCTGAGCCGCCGGCGCTGCACGGCTCACCTGGCTGGTGTCAGGTTCCGCGGGGACTCGGCTGCGTTCCGTGATCACCAGCAGCGGAAAATACCTCTGGGCATCTCCGTTTCCTGCAGCTGGGAGGAAGAAATGGAGCAAGTCAAGAAGTTCTGGTTTCTCTATCTCCTGGTGGATTTTTTAATTTCATTCCACGCTACAGAGGCAATTTCTGTGCTGGCCTCTCTCAGTTTATTCTATTTCAACAGCACCAGCAACAGGACTGTGTTTGAGCGCTGTGAATGTGGCCTGTATGGCTTTAATTCTCCTTACATTGGCGCTCAGGGAGTGGTGGGCATTCCAGTGTCTGCTGCCGATCGTTATGCCTGCGACAAAAATACTGAGTTCACTGTCATGGAAGCACCGTGGATAGCCCTGATTGAAAGAGGCAATTGCAGTTTTGCTGAAAAAATTCAGGTGGCAACCAGAAGGGGGGCAGCAGCGGCCGTGATCTACAATTCACGGGGCAGAGGCAACAACACCCTCCTGATGGCACATCAAGGTGAGTGGAAGGCTGCAGGCACCCGGTCATTTCTTTGAAATTGGGGTCAGGGCAGCACAGCCAGGCTCTGAGGAATCGGGGRTGTTTGTGGGTGATTGCTGTTCTGATCAAGAGATTCAGTTAGAAAAGTAACATGTTATGCAATTTGAGTCTTGACTTCAGTGCTTAGTCAGCAAGACCCTGCTGTTAYGTTCTGATTGGGACAGGGCAGGCAAAGGGCTGAGCGGCTGAAGTTAGTCCTGGTTTTTACTTAGTGTTTGTTTTGAAGGCACCAGTGTGGTTTTTGAGGTGGGAGGACACAAATGAACCTACAGATGTCTGCAGCATAGGTATGTGCTTTGCAGATTGCAAGATAGATCTTGTCTTTTTTCCCTGAATTTTCCTAATTCTGAGAGCCAGGAAGTTCTCAGTGTGAGTTATGTGGCTTCAAATAGGCACAACTGGCATGTGGGTTTTTAAACATTTCAGCTCTGCTGGGATTCCCAGCCACCTGCCCCACTCCTCACTGGCCCAGAGGAGCCACTGGCCAGGCTGGGATGCACAGGGACTGCTGCCCCCTTGCAGCTGCCTTCCCTGCCAGACCAAGCAGGGCTGCTTGAGCTTCTCCTCAATCACCACCCTTCCTTCCATCACCAGTCCTTGTCAGGGCTGCTCTCAATGCATTCTTCACATTTCTTCATTTGTGCTTTTTAATCATATGATGTACTGTAATGCATGCATGTGTAAGAGACTGYGACTAAGCCTTATGCTCAAAATCCCCAGATCTATAGGAAATTTTGTATTCTGAGAAGGTTCCCACCTTTGGCTTTGGTTCAGTTTTGTCTGGGTGAAAGTGCTAGAGCTAAACATCCTTAAAGTTTTGTAGGCATTTGAGTCTGAGCAGATTGGCTGCTGTTGATTGCATAAAGCTTGGTTGTGTTTTCAGAGGTGTGTTAAGGTTTTCTCTGYCCCTACATGGAACAGGTTTCAAAATAAAAGCACGTTTCTCTGATTGCTTATGGATTTACTTCTCATTATAGCTGGAGCTATTGCTGTTGAAATAAGTTGTCTACTTAGATRTGGAAGGGAAAAATTAAGGTTTGTTTAGGTTAGGACAAAAGTGTTCACTTAGTGAGCARTATTGATCTTGAGCAAATTGCTTCATCTACTCTTCATTACTCGCTCTGCACACTGCCATTGCAGCAGCAAAACCAAACCAATGTCCTTGTGCTACTGAGCTGCCAAAAGCTGTAGCTGCTGTGCTGGCAGGGTAGGTGCTGGTGGAGGGGTTGGTTTTGAAGCAGGGAGAGTGGGCTGGGGAGTGGGCTGGTTCTGAARCCCCTGTCCCAGGGGGATTCAAACCTGAGCTGGGTTTGGCTGTGTAATGCTCAGTGTGCTGCTCTGAGCGCAGGGGGGGAAAGGCCATGGGCACCACAGACAGATGACACATTCCTGGTTATCAGTCACACAGGCTCAGAATCAGCCCAAAGCCTGGGGGGAAAACTGAGTGGTGCTGACTTGGATGAGAAAGGGCTAAACTCTGGGTTTACACTAGTTTTGTTGGTGCCTGCATGGGCAGCAGCTGATCCTGGGCCATGTAATCACTGCCCAGGAATATTCCTTTCTCAGTGATGGGCTCTCACCCAGAGCTCCAGCCTGTGCATAGTGCTGTGGCTGTTTGGGATGTGTTTGAAAGGCTCCTGGGGCTGGGGGGGATTCCTGCAGAGCAGCTGACAAGAGGCAAGGCCTCTCAGTCAAAAGAGTGGCTCTCTGGAGAAGAGGAGCTTGAAATGTTCTTTCTCATGTTATTTTCCTTTGTTAATTCCCTGGCAAGGCTCTACAGCATTTCACACTCGTGGTTGCAATGACTCTGCCAGCACTGTGATTGCACTGCCTGGTGCAGGACAACCATGCAAAAGTGTGTAAGTGCTGGAGCAAGGGATTGGTGCATGCAAACTGGCTGCCCGAAAAATAACTGCAGGGCCCTGGAGAAACAGGACTTTTTGTAGTGAGTTCCATAGATCAAATAAAAATTTATGATGCAAACACAACTAATATAKAAGTAGAAAAAAGGGTTGCTGGTTGAAGTGGCAGGTTTGTAGCATCTGTTAAATGATTGGGACAGCAATGGCCAGTCCAGTGAGGGAGTAGTGCTAACCCAGTATTTTGTAAGACAACATCAGTCAGGACGGACACCGTGCTGCTGAGTGTTCAGCAAACATGAATTCAGCTGTTGGAGGCAGGCTGGCTCACGGCTGAGCACCTTGTGCTGGCGCTGCTGTGTCTCCGGGCCGCTGTGGAGTGTCAGGATCAGGAGATCGGCATCTCCCGGAGTCCCCTGCCCGGCCCCGTGCTCCGTCCACTGCGGGCACTGGGGCGGGCCGGGGSACGAGGCCGCTGTGCCGGGGCGTGATGGAAGAGGCGAGCCACCCTTCCCGGGGGCACTCGGGGATCACCCATCACCCGAGAGGTGATGTCAGGAGGAGCCGTCACTTSTGAGAGGTGGCCCGGGCGGGTGACCCTCCGTATGCCCTCGGGAGAAACGCGGGTGGGTGGCGCACTGCGCCCGGGAGAGCACAGCGAGGGGGAACGCCCGGAGGCGCGTCCCCCGCAGCACCGCAGCGCACGGGGCCCGCACTCCCCGGGCAGCGGTGGGGGCCCGTTCCCGGCGGGGTTCCCGCGGCGGAGGGCGGTGCGGTGCGGTGGTGCCGTGCGGTGGTGCGTGGTGCCGTGTGGTGTGCGGTGCGGTGCATTGGTAGGCGGTGCGGTGCAATAGTGGGATAGTGCGGTGCGATGGTGCGGGGCGGTGCGGCGATGCGCTGGTGCGGTGGTGCGCGGTGCCGTGCGGTGCGGCGATGCGCTGGTGCGGTGTGGTACGGTGATGCGCTGGTGCGGTGGTGCGCGGTGCCGTGCGGTGCGGTGATGCTCTGGTGCGGTGCGGTGATGCTCTGGTGCGGTGCGGCGATGCGCTGGTGCGCGGTGCCGTGCGGTGCCGGGGGCGTGCCGCGGCGGGGGCGGCCCCGCTCCTCCCCCGGCAGCCGCGGCGCGGCTTTAGGCGGCGGGCGGCCGGGCCGGGCCGTGCTGGGATGCCGTCGGGGGCCGCGCTGCTGGCGCTGGCCGCGTTGCTTTGCGCCGTCCCGCCGCCCGGTCCCCGCGGGGCGGCGGCGGCAGCGGCGTGGACRGCCTGGCTGAACGTGTCCTGGGAGAACGGCGTGGACCGCAACCGGAGCGGCTGGGAGGCGGGCGAGAGCGGCCTGTACGGGCTGGACTCGCCGCTGCAGCCGGCCGAGGGGCTGCTGGTGCTGCCCGACAGCCCCGACGCCTTCAATGCCTGCAGCGCGCTCACCAACTTCAGCGGGGCCCCCCCGGCCGGCGGCTCCCCGCGCTGGCTCGCCCTCATCGAGCGCGGCGGCGGCTGCTCCTTCGCCGACAAGATCCGCCGGGCCGCCGAGCGCGGCGCCGCCGCCGCCGTCATCTACAACTACCGCGGCACCGGCAACGAGGTGCTGCCCATGTCCCACCACGGTGAGCGCCGGGGAGAGCCGGGGGCTCGCAGACAGAGGGGTCCCCGCGCTGGGAGCGGCCCCGTGCCTCCCTCCTTCCCTCYCTCGGGGGCTGCGGGAGCGGGGCCCGGCCCGGCCGCACAGCCGCGGCTCCTCGGCGGCAGCCGGGAATGTCGCTGCCTCCCCGCACCACTGGAGTTTCTGCCCGGACTGGCCGGTGCTGTTTCAGGCGCTGATGATGTTGTTTTTTCTCTGATTAATGAGTAACCGTGTCCGAAATCTGCGGCTGCTGCTGGGACTGAGGACGAGTGGGCTCTGGCCGGGCCGGGCCCTGGGTTTCTGGCCCGAGCCTGTAGACGTGATAGATGCTGAGGTTTTCAATGCCTGTTGACACTGTGGAGTTGATTTGGGCTGTAAAGTAGGCTGGGTTTCCATGCTCAGGTGCTGTTTCTCCCTGTGCCCTGCACACTAACTGGCTCAGACATAAGCAAAGTACAAGGTAACTTTTTAGCAGCAAAATGCCTCTTCTAATGCAAGTAGCTGAAGGTCTTTAAGGGTTGTTTAAATCCAGTTTGAACAGGCTGATAACAGAGTTCCTCTTCTCTTGCTATAGAAAGTCTCCTACTTAGTGGAAGGTTTTTCATGGCCTGCCTGTCTTTTAAATGGAAGAGTGAGATGTGGCTCTGTTTTAGGCTAATGTTACCTGAGGAATAGACCTAGGCTGAAAACTGTGTAAATRCCTTCTGGTGCCCTGTGTGTGACAGGATGAGTGGCTTTGGTGGCTCTGTTGGACAGTTGTTGGGCAGACATGCACTCTTGTGGGTGTGTTGAAGTTCTGTGAAGTGACACTGCTTTGGGAAGCCCCATTTTCTGGAGAGAAATTGACCAATGAAAATGAGTACCGTGTCTTAAAGCTCTGAGTGGTTTGAAAAATAATTATATCCCTGCAGCAACCCTCTTCGGAGGTTTGGAGAGGATTTCTGTTAGCAGCGGAGGCAAGTGTTCTGGTGAGACAAGAAAACAGTAGCTGCCTCTGGAGGTTTGCTGTCTTAATGAGCTTGCAATCTTAAAGAGCTGTAGGATTGTTGCTACTCTGCTTTAAGAATTCAAAACATACAGTCTGGATAGGCTCTGGCCTTTCTGAGGCAAGGCTTTCTTATGTAATCAAATAATCAGCTGACAAATGCTATTGAGATCTGACTATTGCTGGGCGAGTTCCTCCTGCTGAACTGACAGAGCGTCCCTGCGCTGAGGCCTGTTCTGTGTGCCTGCCTAATCCTGCAGCTCTTGGAGGAGCTCCCTTGGCGCTGCTGGCCTGGCTGGGTCACTGCTGAACCTGTTCTTGAGGGGAAGGACCATGTGCCCCTCCTCCCTCCTGGCTGCTGGGAGACTTGCAGCATCTTAACCTTGCTGGGAGCTGCCTCTTGACATGAGCCAGGGGCTCTTGGCAGGGTTTGCTCCAAGAGGAGCTCCCTCCTTTCCTGTGCTCTCCTTAAGCTTTTGCTGAGGCATTTATGTCAGAGTGGCTCTAACTGTCCTGATTATCCTGCATGATGGCATGGATACTCGAGGGCATGTTGAAACTTCCCAGCTGAGCTGCAGACAAATAGGACAGAGACTCCTTGGAGAAGACAGCTTCTGTCAAACCACTTATTTAATCTGCCTGACTCCTCCTTGCCACGTCCTAGCACAATTGTTAAGCTAAGCTTGGGCTAAGCTTGTTGCTGCTGTTGCTTTTACTGCTTGTCTTTGTTTTAGTCCCTCACTTTCTTTCCTGTTCCACCTTCCCTTTTGTTATTCTCTGGACTTGAGTTCGTTTTCCATCCTTGTGTCTGTCTGCAAGTCCCTGTTCTTGGCTCTTCCCACAGCGATGCTCTTCCTCCTGCTTACGGGGCTTTGGTGACAGCTGTGCCTGGGCCAGCCCTGCCTCCTGCCCCTGCTGGGGGCTCTCTGGTCAAACTGGACAAACACTGCAGGCTTTGAACACGGCATGGCCAGGCTGGAGCTGGCTGCAAGTCATCAGGCRCATTCGGTTTGCCAGGTGCAGGGTATCCCCTGTGCAATGCTGATGAGCTCAGCCTGCAGCACTGCCCCTCAAACTCAGGAGGTGAGAGCTGGTCACAGTGCCCTTTGCTGAGCTGTGCTTTGGGATGGCTCCCCTCTCCTGGCCCCCTTGGTGGCACTGGCTGCTCTGACTCTCCTGTGGCCAGGGGGATGGTGGCTGTGCTCATTAAAGAATGGGCTTTGTGCAACCACRCCTYCCACCGTGTCTGCAGTGGCTGTGGCTGTGCTGGTGGTGACTTTGCAGTCTGGGTTTCCTACTTGGCTGCATTTCTGCTCTGGCTGGGGCCGTATGCCATCAGGAGAAACCAAGCAAGGCCAGATGCTTCCTCAAGCTGAGGCAGTGGGAAGTAGCAGGAGATGGCTTTGCTGGGGTGGAGGGGGATTAAACCAGCAGTACTGAGTGCTCTCCTCTCACCTGTGGGGCATGGAGCTGTCGTCTGCCTGGCAGAGAAGGAAGATCTCTCTGGGTGGGCTCTGAATGGCACAATACGTTTTTCTTTAAAGAACTTTGGTAGCAACAAAACACACAGTTATTAACAGAAGCTTATCTAAAAGTGTAGTGTGCCTTTTTCTGGGGCCTTCAGACTTGGCTTTTAAAGCAACTTTCTTGTTTAGAGACTTAAATGGACCTCTATTTGCAGCAGTGTTTGTCCTAGTCATCCTGCTTCCAGAGACTTTTTTTCTTATAATCATCATGTTTAGTCTGATGAATTCTTCGTTGCATCAGTGCTCCATATAACCTTTTGGTGTGCCAGCTTAAAAAAAAAAAACCAACAAAAAAACCCCCCAAGAAAAGCTACCCAAAAAAAGCAAACCACTCTGGCAATTAAAACAACAGAATGCAGTGAATAGCCAAATCAGATATGATCAAATCCTGCCTAATCATCTCTAACAGGTAGAATGTGAAGAATTTAATGGAGTCCAAAGTAAAATTTACTTTGTGGTTTRTAAGCACAAACCCATATCAATTAGCAAACTTGAGTTTTTAACTGTGCACATTTTAAGATGGTACCGCTCTGTGTCAGGCTGAGCAGGGTTTCAAAGTACAGTTCTGTGTGCTCATAATTGCACCTCTCTGTAATCTCTATTGACCTTCTGGAAAAGACATTTGATTGGAGAAATCCGGCAGCATGTGGGGAAAAAAGTGCAGGGCAAGAGTTGGTTTGTGTTAAAGGTGGACCTTGCCTTAAGGTAGAACCAGGCTCTTGGGTGGCTTTGGCTTGAGGGCAAGGTGGTGCCCGTGGGAAGCGTTCTTTGCTGTTCAGTATTTCCTTGCAGCTGGTGAAGAAGGATTCTTTGCAGGTCAGAAAGCAACTGTGGTAATTTTCCTTGGTTTCTGTCCTATGGTGTAACTCTAGACCTGAGAAGCACATCACCTGAGCTGCAGAGGGCTTATTCTGGGGGAACACAACTGAATGGTTCTGCCTCAAGCAGTAACAGCGTGAATCAGGCTAACGAGGTCTGGTTCAAGTGTAAACATGCATCAGTGGGTGAAAGGGGAAGGAAAGGTTAAATATGCAGCACTGCTACTTATTCTGCAGGAGTTTCACTGAGGTGAAGCCTTACCTCCATATGCTTGGAGAAAACAGTGTATGGCAGAAGTGTCTAGCTGTGCTCCACTGCTTTTTGTGAGGTATGATTTCAGAAACAAGCTAAAACTTTGCCAAGGTGTTGAAAGGCTGATGGGAGCTGTAGAACTCTTAAAGATTGAGTCAGAATTGTAATCCCAAGGCAGACTGTGCTGAGACTTTGTAAGCCTTGAGTAAACAAATAGTGCACCTCTCTTTGCAGTGAGAGAAGATTTGTGCTGAGAACATCTGAGGAGAGGAATGAGGATGGAGGATCTAATTAATGACACTTCCTCTCTCATGTTCCTTGGCTATGGCCAGATGAGCCTCTGCAGATCATTAAGCCTTTCCTACAGTTCCTTTTTGAGAAGGACCTTGCGTGCTTCTGCTGTGTCTGGATGGTATTTGCAGTCTGTAGTGTCTGGAGTTTGTAGTTCTTTGCATCTGAAAATAGCTTTTTGATGTGTATGTGCTGAGCTGTGTCTTTATGCACTCACACTCWGTTTGGTTCTCCTGGCTGCCTGCTTTAGAATAAATCAATGCCACGGCTGTAGTGGCATTCAGATAAGCAATTSTAGCACGTGGGTCTGGCTGGTGACCCTGATCCCCCACCTCAGGGGGTGGTGGGGTGACAGTGACTGGGCCTGCCCCCAGCACAGCAGTCTGTGAGCAAACAGGAGGGGCATTGAGAAACTGGATGGGACTAGCTGGTGCTATTGACAGCTTTGATCCCTGCTCTTGCTCTTTTTGATATAACTTGGATACCTGTGCTATGGAAAACTGTAGGGTGGGCATCATCCCTTAGGTAGCCTGGAATAGGTCTGTGAAGTGCCCTTGCACTTTGGGTTTACTGGGCTGCTGAAATGGGAAGGGATGAAATAAAATCCTCCGTGACAGCTGTGGTGGCAGAGGCTTCATTGTGAGGGACATCATGTTACTAAAACAATGACAGTGCTTGTTTGCCTCCAGCCTTGAGTGTGCTGGTGAGCACCCAGCAGTCAGCTCGGCACAGCTCCCCACTGTGTCCACTGTGACCTGTCATCTCTTCACAGACAGATGCTTTCTGGCTGAGACTGTGCCCATTTACATMATTTTACCATTAGTTTTCTCAAGCTCACTTCTTCCCAGTGAACACTGACCTGCCACCAGCATGTGGGGAGYGAGGGATACTAGTGGTGAGCTCATTCTCATTCAGAGAGGCTGAGCAATGTATTTACTAAACCAAAACTGCTGAAAACTGTTGAGTAAACTCACCAAAGAATTTTCATTAGGAATTTTGCCTGCTGTTTCTCCAGGAGGTTTTAGATGCTATTTGCTAGATTGCTTTAGTCCTGCAGGTGCCACTGACCAAACAGCATGTGAAGAGAGCTGTCCTACAAGACCTCATTCATGGCTGTGCCCTTGAAAAATGTTACTGTCCTGGTTGCTGTTTTAGAGCATGATTTCATGTTGTAAATGTTCTAAGATTTAGGGGACAGGAGCATTTATGTGAGACTTCAAGGCTCAAAAGCAGGGGGAGGAAAAAAGGGTCAGTAACTCTTGGATTCACTTGACAAATAATAACAGTATTTAAACTGAATAGAATGCAGGTTGGTTTCCACCTCCAGTATTCCACTGTGGTGCCATTCAGGGAGGCCTGGACAGGGTGGAGAGCTGGGCAGAGAGGAACCTAATGAAGTTTAGCAGCTGCCTGCACCTGGGGAGGAATACCCCGTACAGGCTGGGGCTGATCTGCTGGAAAGCAGCTCTGTGAAGAAGCCCCACATACTCTGGTGGACTCCTGTCCATGACCAGCAGTGTGTTCTTGTGGCCAAGAAGGCCAATGGGATCCTGGGGTGCATCAGGAACAGSTARGGGAGGTGGTCCTGCCCCTCTGCTTTGCCCTGGTGAGGCCTCATCYGGGGTTCTGTGTGCAGTTCTGGGCTCCTGGGTTCAAGACAGACATGGAACACCTGCAGTGAGTCCAGAGAAGGCCTGTGAAGGTGATGAGGGACTGGAGCATCTSTCATAYGACCAAAGGTTGAGTGAGCTGGGCCTGTTTAGGCTGGAGGTGAGRAGACTGAGAGGGGACCTCATGAGGGCACACAAATGTGTTAAGGGTGGGTGTCAGGAGGATGGGACCAGACTCTTCAGTGGTGTCCAGAGCAGGACAAGGGACAGTGGGCACAAACTGAAACACAGAAAGTTCCATCTGAATAGGAGGAGAAACTTCTTTAGTGTGAAGGTGACTGAGCACTRGAACAGACTGCCCAGAGAGGTGGTGGAGTCTCCCTCATGGAGATATTCAGAACCTGTCTGGATGTGATCCTGTGCAGCTGCTCTGGGTGACCCTGCTTTGGCAGGGCACTGAACTAGGTGATCTCCAGAGGAACCTCCCCACCCCAGCCATTCCATGATTTTGTGTGAATGTTTGCCCCTATATGTGGAGAGGCTTCTGTGTTTAGGAGGAAGAGATCAGACATAGTGCCTTATGTCAAGTAAAGCAAGCTGAAAGTAGATTTAATTAAGCTTAGGTAATAGTGTGAGGGAAAAGGCAGTCCAGTCAAGCAGTTTAGATCATAAGGGGCTGTAGCTTTAAATGACTGCAAAATAACTTGAATGTAAATGATTCTTTTATCTTGGTGCCAGGTAATGTTTGTGCAAAACATGCAAAGCAGGGGAAGAAGGAACAAGCCTACAACATCAGCTTATCCAGGCTTATATGGCTCTCTCTTGAACTATGAGTTCAATCACCTTCCCCTCTTGCAGAGGGGAGAGCTTATCACAGGGTAATAAAGGTGTTTCCTCTGACAGTGTCTGGGCTGGAGGATGACTGTGGGCATGGGCACATTCCTGATGAGATTTTGCCTTGTTTGTGCGGATGACAGCACTCAGCACTTTATTTTTTAATCCACACTGTGCCATGGATGGGAGCAGAGCTGGCCTGCAGGGTCTGGTTTCAGTGTCTGAGGCCAGGGAGAGCCTTTGTGTCCCAGAGTGGGGAGTGCTGCTGACACTTGATGGCCTTCTGTGCAGTGCTGGCCTGTCATCTGAGGTGAATTACGTAAGGCTGGCAATGCCAGCTCAGCCTGTGTACACTGCTAGTTTATTTTTCCTCCTACTGTAACAGATAGCAGTGAGCTTGTACCAGCCTGTTTGATAACCACCAGAAATCCCGTTTCTTACTATTCAAGTGCAGTGAGATAAGCAGTGTTCAAGACACAGTATTTTTGTTTTTTCTGAACATGGAAGATAGGCTATCAGATACTCCTCTTACATGCCTGAGGAGCCAGGTGTGCCAAACTGGTACGAAATGGTTGCAGTGTAAACTGACAATGCCTTTCATGTTAAAGAACAGGAGATAGCTTGATCTCCTAATGCCTTTTTTGCTGATGGAGGGGTTGGAGGGGTGCCAGGGGAATACCTCTAGCTCCTTTGGCATGAGGCACAACTATTACTGCTCTGTGCTGCAAGCACCATATCTTGTAGATAAAAACAATGATCCAGGCACCAAGGCTGGAGTTGTATTTGATCTCCTGAAAGAACCTTCAGATAGCATTTCTGCTCTGCTGCTCTGTGGTTAAGGAGAACCTGTTCATTCTTTGAGGATTCAAACTCCAAAGTCTGCACTTCCCTTATTTTTTTTCCTTTTTAAAAATATATGAAACATGCAAAATCAAAAGTAATTTCTTCCATTCTGCTTTTTCTGAGTGGGTGGCTTATCTGGTTGCCAGCTGGGCTGTTGAAATGGATTGGTGATCCCACCAGCAGCAAGGACGGGGTGGGGGTATTCCCAAATGGAGTGCTGGGAACGCTGGGGAGCTGTGCTGGTCCTGGGGAGAAGCAGCGTGGCTGTGCCATAGCCGAGGCACTSTTTGCACAGGGTGCTCTCTGGAAAGAGTGCAGGAATACTGGTRAAACTGTAGGCACTTGATTTCAGTCTGGTTAAAGATGAGGCAAAACTTCTGACTCTGAGAAAGCTGGGGGGGAAAAATGATGGGATCCAAAATGTTGGAGGCTGTGTTTGGCATGCTGGCTTCTTCCTTGTTCTGGTTTTAACAGCTGGCAATAGAATAGATACTTTTGGTTGCATCTTATGTTGCCACCTAAGACACCCCTCTAACACCTTTTTTCCTGCCTGAGCCCTGTCAGGACCCCTGTCTAGGCTAGTGGTCTCAAGGCCACCATAACATGTTTCAGTTCCTGTCATAATGGGACCMAAGCAGCAGCTCAGGATGTATTGGGTGGGGGTGATCCTCTTGCTTTTGTTGCAGGAGCACAGAAGTTGTCACAAATGTGTGCTGATGGAAGTGGCCACTCRCTGCTGCCCTTGTGCCAGTGTCAGGGCCACCAGCTGTGTTCATCTAAAGCATGTGTTCATCTAAAGCAGAGCTGAAATTGCAGCAGGAATCTCTGGGGTTGAGAAGAGTCAGGGAGGATTGAAGCTGTCATCTGATGGCATCCTTGTGAGCTATGCACTCTGAACCTTAAATGGAGTATGTTTGTTTCTTTAAGGGTAAAACTTTTTCACAAAGGATGGCTTAGTAGCCGGAATGGTTTTGCAGGCTGATGGTGACATTTCATTAATAGGAATTGCTATTCTGTGTCTTGTGTTGTGCATGTGTGGTTACAAGATAGATTTACTAGGAGACATGCAGAAATATAGGGGAATAGAGGTTTTTTGGGGTTTTTTTTGGCGGGCTTTTTATTTTCTCATTGTTGCAGCCTGTTCTTCCACACTTTCTTCCATGCTTACTAAAGCAAGTCTCAGCTTCTGACTTCTTTACTTGCTGCTAACACCTAACTCCAGCTCATTTTATATGTGATGTATAAGCTCTAGTTCATCCTTAAGAGTAGTTGCAGTCTGGAAGACTTATTTTTTTCCTCTTCTCTGTGTGATGTCGTTGTCTTTACGAGGAGCTTTCTGAATAAAATATGAGTTTTGTCCCACTGAGGAAAGTTGCTTGCTGTGTTGGATCACAAGCATTGTGTGAACAGGCTGGAAAACTAATAAACACTTATCCAAAGACAGCCTTTGTGGTTTAACACCAATCCTAGGGTTTTTTGGTAGCTGAAAATTGAATAACTTTCAGCAGAGGGAAATAACTTGAGTAACTCAGCAGAGGGAAAAACAATTGGTCTTCCCATTAAAGAATGTTTGGCCGGGGGGTTAGCTAAAAATAGCACTTTGGAACAGCCTTTATTCTTCCCCCATGCAATGTYTATTATGAATATTTTGCAGGTGATGGTTTAATGCAGTGACACTCCTGATTAGCTGGTCTCAAATCTGCTTTTCTTGGTTTTGGTTTAGAGAGAGCAGCGATAATTTACTCATCACCCTTTCTCCCTTTTTTTACCCTCTTAAGAGCCTCTCTGTTATATTGGGACTTTCTAATGTTTCTGCAAATGGTATCAAGTGTCTTTGAGCCCTTGCATGTCTGAAAGGAAACCAGTTTGCTCTGGTCTGTGCTTGACTGGAGTTGCTTGAAATTTCTTCCTACCATAAACGCCTTGGTTCCTTTGACTTGTTGTGGTGTTCAGTTAAGCCAATAAAACCTGTTGTTAAAATCAGGATGGCATTTGGCATCTTGCCCCCAACTGTTTAAAAGTTGAGCACATCTCCCTTTATATTTAYTTCCCTCTAAATCTGCAGTAGAAACTCCTAAAAACACTTAGTCTTCACAATGCAATCCCTCAATAATTTCTCTATTGCTGCTGAAAATACAGAAGTGAATGGTGATCTATGTCTTTGCTCAGTGTCTGAGGAAGTACTCACAAATACTGTCAAATTTAGAAAAGRGGTGCTAAGAAGCAGCAGGGAGGGAGTTGGATCCATTACAGGAAGCAATCCCTACTCGGATATCACAATCCCCAGTGACCTTACTCTGTAGAGGATTTATTTTTAACTTCATGTAGTTCAAAGGCATGTTAAAATGTAAATCRCCAAAGTGTTGTGTCTAAAATAGGACAGTCTGTGTCCTATATAGGAGTGAGGAATGCTGTGGAGAGGAATGAATCCTAAACATGGTTCACTTATGCTCATAGTTAATGGCACACGCTTTCAGCTGGACAAACACACAGCGGTGACACTTGTTCCATCAGTTCATATTGAATCTAGAAATACTATTTAGAAACTTCCCACAGCCATTTCTTTAGCACTTGAAGCAGGACATCTAGGACAATGCCTCTGATACAGCAGCTGGGAACTGAGCATGGCTTCCCCTTCTTTGCAGGTGCCGAAAAGATTGTTGCAATTATGATTGGCAACCTGAAGGGCATGGAGATCCTGCGCCGGATCCAGAGCGGCCTGAGAGTCACCATGGCCATTGAAGTGGGCAAAAAGCGCAGTCTGTCCATGAATATCTTCACCATCCTCTTCATCTCTGTGTCCTTCTTTGTTGTGGCAGCAGCAACTGTGGGCTGCTACGTCTCTTACTCTGCTCGGAGACTCATCATGGCAAGGGCCCAGTCCAGGGAGCAGGTGAGTTTGTGCTGTTGCTTCTTTATACCCCCATCCCTCCATGGTGTGGATCTTGAGGTTTGTAAGTTTTGGTTAAGTACCAAAATAACTGAATTTGTTTGGTCTTTAAAATGCTGAGAGATACATCTTTGCTCAGCCTAAAACTTTGCTAAAGAACAGCCAAGAGTAAACTGCATGGAGAAAAGTTGATTGTGCTCAGCTAACTGTGTTTCCTGCAAATAGTCCCTGAACTGCAGTGTAGCYCCAATGCTGATGTAGTGGGGGCTGTGAGAGTGCTAAACTGCTTTTAGCTGACCCTCATCCTTCCCACATAGCATTGCCTATGTGCTTGCCATAACAGGAGACACAGCTGGAAGTGTGTCTGCAAAATGGGGCATGAYTTTAGCTACAGGTTGGGAGGCTGCTGCTTGTTGAAAGCTGCTTTCTGATTGAAAGCTTTCTGAGAATTACAGTGGCAGACTCAGGGTTGGAAATACTGGAAGTTGTCATCTGCCTGTGAGATGCAGCATTGCWACTCCTGGATGAAATGTGGAGTTGTCTCTAAGCTGGTGCTGTTCTCTTGCTGACATTTGTGGACAGAGATGCAGTCTCCTGCTGATGAATCCCCTCCTTCAATACCCTGCCATCCATCTTAGTCTCACAGCTCTGTTTAACAATGCTAAATAAATCCGAGCAGGAAAATCTGGGTGCCCTATGCACTGTTCATTAAATCAAATTTAAATCTTTCCTCCTTTGAAGGTTCTTAAGAGTGCAGTTTTGAGCTATAAGGCTTTCAAGAAACTGCAGATGTTATTAATGCCTCAGTGATAGCTGGTACTGGGAGAATCCAGTCTGCTTGGCTAGAAGTCTTGGGTTYCATGGGCACAAGGAGCTTGCTGCAGATTGAAAAAATAGCATTGATAAATGACATGCCAGTTCCACATAATTTCAGCAGAACTGAAATAAAGGAGCCCCAAGAAGTGCTTTGTGAAGTATAAAAATACAAGAAACCCTCTCTGCTATCAGGGTGTAAAAATATACTATTCTGTCAAAGTGAAACTCTTAAGAMAATCCAGAATTGTTTCCAATTGTTTTTATACCCTGACATCTCAGACTGCCCTCACAGTGATTAGGTAAGCAAAGAGTAACAAGAAAATGCTTGTTRGTTCAGGTGAACTAGTAAAAGGTGATGCTGCCATGTGCCCTGTTAGCTGCTGATGAGATTTTAGTGTAGGTCAGAGTTTGAGAGTTTTAAGTGCTTTGGCTCCAGGAAGTACTGAATAYTAGTCAAACAACCTCCTGGCTTGTATGGCACATCTTGGTGGCTTTCCTGTCACCATTCCCCCCTTTGAAAACCCAGGTTGCTTGGACTTGAGTGAATATTGAGAAAAGCCAGTCATGTCAGCTTCTGATCCAAGTGAAAAGAGAAGTTTGGTAGCACATCTGTCCTAACCTAACAGTTAAACCAGAGCAGTTCTTTCCTCTTGAGCAAGCTACACTGTGCAACCTGCTAGTTCCTTCTTGAAAGCCTCTTTAATTCTGGGCCTGAAATTCAAGTCTCCTTGAATTTCTCCTTGAAACCTCTGCAGTTTCTTCCTGCATTGGGAGGTCAGTAGCAGGAAGGTGGAGWATTGAGGCAAGTGTGGTCAGTGGCTTTCTACCTTTCTAGTCAGTTCTCAATATAGTAACCTTTCTTAATAGAGCAAAATGACCCATGATGTTATCTGTGGCCTGGTTTCTAATTTCAGCTCAAGTCTTTGCTTCCTTTGATTTCATAAAGATTAGATGTTGCAGCTGAGAAATTACCTAATTAATGGCTTTGGAAGAGGCAAATTGCTCAACTTTCCAACAAYTCAAAACTGCTTCAATGGCAGTAGCTACCTGTGGGGAAGAACTTCCTTAGCTTACAGGAGAAAAGCAGGAGCTCCCAACCTCCTCAGAGCTGTCTGGTCTGCACTGCCATGGCTGTRCTCACAGGCTGCCAGGAAGGCACCCTTGTGCAGAAGGGGCTGGAGGTAAAATTGGCAGCTTTGAACAAGGAAGACTTAGGACTGAGTGACTCCAAACCTAATTTTCCCATTTAGATGCCTCACTACTTCTACCTGCCAGAGCCTGGATAGGAGTTGGGACCTGACCTGTTTTGTAATATCTTGATTCTATTTCCTCAACTTAGCTTTTTTTTCTAGCTTTTTCTGTGTTGGGGATTTTMTAGTTCTAACATAATTCATGTTTTACATTGTCTTGAAAATCCTGGCTTCATAAAATGATTTGACATTCCAAGCTCGAGTATCCTGGTAGACTATTCCACGTAAGGCTTCTTCTGCAGCCTCTCTCCATCCCCTGGAGGGCTGTTCTGCTGTACTTGCCAAAATCAATGTTAAAGGTGACTTTGTCATTGATGCATTTAACAAGGAGCAATTAAACTGGTGCCCATGCAAAACTTAAAATATTGTTTCAAGTAAATTATTAACAGTGCAGCCAGTTGGGTCCTGTCTAATATGCTTGGCCTGACATTAGATGTGTAGATGAGATATTGTCTGAGGGAGTACATTCCTAGAAAGTTTCGTTTTCAGTTAATAACAAGTAGTGGTGACAGTGCTGGCCATGTATGAGAAGTGCTTGTATTGCTGCATTCCTGCTCAGCTGATGTGACCACGTTTGCTGCTCAGGCTTTTGGGGCCCTCAGCAAGCAGCAGTATTGTGGCTGCTGCCCTGTGGCTTCAGCCTCAAACCTTGGYAAGGGCAACATCATTTCAAAGTTAACCATAAGTGACATACAGAAACAAATATTGATGCCTTCTGCAGAACTTCACAAACTTGCARGAAAACCTCAGTAATTCTTGTTTCTAAACAAGTGTGCATGTCTACATCCCTCACCTTTGGATTGTATGTGTCTCTTCCTTGATAGTTGTTAGTAGCTGCTAGCTATTAAACTCCTAAAACCAATACTAATACAAAAATAGYTCATTTTGTACTAGGACTATTTGACAGGGTCCCAGGGGGATGTATAAATCAACTTGTTTGCTATTAACTGCTTTAGCACAAGSAATCTTGTGCAGACTTGAATGGCCAGTCCTTGTGAGATTGAGCCAAAGCCCTCGTCCCACTTGTGCCACCAGTACTGCACTTGGAAAAGTGCATGGAAAAGTTTCATGTAACTGAGCTAAAATGCCTAAGGAGATGGAATGCTGGAAAGGCAACAGTGTGGGACTCCTGCACARAGCAGTGGAACTGGAAAGAGGCTTTTTGGTTAGCTGCAAAACTCGAGTCTGGTCTGTCCCTGAGGTTAGTGTTGTGCTGGGGATGGCACTGCCAGAGGTGCCTGAAGTGCACCAGGTAGGGAGAGGACAGTCCCATTCTTGGAGTCAGGAACACCGACCTGTGACCTTTACACAGAGCTTGGCTCCTGGGCTAGCCCCAGGCACTGCAGTGGCAGCTGGACAGCAACAGTTGCCAGGCAAGCTGTAAAGCAGKGGAAGCAGAGGAGCAGTTCAGGGTGTATTGCTGCTGAGTGGGCTGATTGGTARAGAACCTTTCACCTTTTATCAGAATGTTTGTGGCAGGAAGGTGTCCTAAACTGAGTATAACAATATAAAACAATTGTTGAACTCCATGTTCAGTCTTTTGTTCCAAGTAAGTTTGAAATCTTCAGTTTGTTTTGGCTGGRTCTAATGTGATCAAACAAAAAATCCCTTATAATTCCTGTGCTTTGTGAGAAGGTTAGCTACAGCCAAAGCAGACATAAATGTGTGTCTGGTGTGTCATCCAGTGAGAAACTGCATCAATATGTCCCGAAACTCCATTTCAYGTTGACTCCAAATAATATGGTCATGCTTACTTGGCTTATTCTGATAACATCTGGGTTTTAAAGCTGTTGCTTGCTTGCAGTGGGCACCTGGGTAAGTGTTAGTAAATGAATGTGAGATGGCAGTGTCTGACCWGGACTGCTTTGTGTCACAGAGGCGGCTGAGGGCCAGGGCCAAGAAGGCCATTGAGCAGATGCAGCTGCGCACCCTGAAGGAAGGGGACAAGGTAGGACTGACCCTGTGACCCCCCCTGCATTCAGCACAGCCTTGGCATGAGGCCTGGGCAGCTCCCTWGTACTGGAGCAGGAGGCAGAAGCCTCTCTGAGCCTGTAACTCTGGGTGGCAGACACAGTTCCTCTTTCAGACCAGGTCCTTTTCCATGCCTCAAGATTTCTATTCAATATAAACCAGTTTATTTTGTTAGCTGCTTGCTTGTAGTCTTGCTGATGTGAGAGGATGTAATTTGCTGGCATGAAGGCTTAAACATAAACTAGTATCTAATCAGCTTCCCTAGCTCTTCTTGTAACTAAAACTGGAGGCAGCAGTTTCTAAACCTCTACACTAGTGCCTCCAGTAATCCAATAACAGTTTCAGCTGGAATTCTAAACCATGGGTTTAAACTTTCAGTGCTTCTTTTGAAGTGTCAGCTTGACTGTGAGTAATCCACAAAGTGTGTTTATATAAAGATTGTATTTGGGAGCATCGTGGATGACTCTAGCTAGACCCCTTCATAAAGTAAATCTGACTGGAGTTCAGAGGAAGCTTTCAAAGTGTATTAAAGCTGTAACTTCATTTCACTGTTTTAGGAAACTGGTCCAGATGGAGATTCCTGTGTTGTGTGCTTTGAGCAGTACAAGCCAAATGATGTGATGCGTGTTCTGACTTGCAAGTAAGTTGTCTTCCAGCCTGGCCCTTTATCCAAAATTCTGCTATGTTTGTTAACAAACTTTCCTCAAGTTGTTGTACAGTGAGAATTCTTGAATATCTATCAAAACAATGTTTTGAACAACAGAAACAGTGTGAATACACAATTGTAGTGTGCCCCCTACACATGGCCTGTGTTCATCACTTCCCCTGTGAGTGGATTGACACACATAACTTGGCAGGCCACAGTGTCCCTCAGTGGGATGCAAGGACTTTTTAAGGATTTCTTCCTTTGCTGGTGCATCAGAATGTTACCACTAACTTGTAGGTAATTGGCAAAATGTTGCCTGTTTCTTGTCCCTTAAATTACTGTTTACTAGAGGGTTGTGTTTCTGCTAAATTTGTTAAAAAATGTTGGCTTTTGTAGTTTAGAAGAAAGCAYTTCTATTCTTGTATGCATCCTCTGAAACAGAGACCAAAATAGAGCTGTAGCAGTTTATTTTTCTACAGTTCTCTCCTGTTGTACCTCACTGCTGTGCTGCTGTGGAAGCCCAGTAGWGAAGCTCTAAGGCTTTTATGTGATTGCTCCTAAGGTGAGCAATGAAGCTGCCTCAGGGCTTAAGGAAACTTGTTCTGTGGGATTTCCCCCTGTGCCTGCTGACTCGAACTGCTCTGGCCAAGCTTCTAAAATCAGAGGGCTGCCACATGAACTGCCTGAAGTGTGCAAAGGAAGAGGTGTCATGACCCTCAGGGAGGGTWACAAGAAGTACTTGTAAACATTTTGATGTAGGAAAATGAAGTTCTGAAGAATAGAAAAATGGGTAGCTGCTGTTGTGTGCTGAGCAGTGCTGTCAAACACTGGCAAATCTCAGCTGCAGTTACCTGTGCACCAGGTTACAGCTGTGCAAAGGCTTTCTCTGCTCACAAGCAGTAGGACCTCTAAGCTGTTTTGGTAATACAAAGTTGGTCTGCTAAGRTGTTATCAACCAACTCCCTTGATCTAATGCTTAATACTTTAAAAAAAACCCAAAACTGAATACCTTTCAGGCATGTATGTTAATGATAATCCAGTTGTCTTGTCATGTTTATGCTCATAGTRGTTTTGTTTAGTAATGGACTAAGTGCCATGAGTACAGAAACTTGTAGACAGGCTCCAGACACTTTGCCTGATAGGAGACCTGACTTCTCATTATTTCCCTATCAACCCTGCTAATTTTGGTATGAAGCTGCAAACAAAGCATGACTTATTTGGGTAAGAGTGGAGTAACATCTCTTGATTGTGTTCTTTGTACACGAACTTGCTGCATTTGCTCTGAGACTGCTTTTACATACATTTGTGATGTTTCCTTCCTCTGTGSCCCAAATGCAGCTCTCAGAGGCATTCTAGCTTAAAATGACTCATGGACTTGATAATCCTCACGAGKGGTGATATCTGCCAGTATCAACCATATTAAATTTTCCCTCATGTGAGAGATAAACTAATATTTACTGCAAGAACATGCTTGATTTTGGTGGTTGACCTCAACACTGAGACCCTACTTGCTGGAAGCATTTAACTCTGTCTATAAAAGAACCAATCAAAGGAATGTTCCTATGAATCACATTGATGGTATCTGAGTCCTTGGGGTGTGGGTATTTGCCAAGGGCATTCTTGCCCAGAGAGTCAAACTGAAGGCATTTATAGTTGCAGGGGTTCACAAGTCCAKTGGTAAGTTCAAGGACTTAAAATAGTCAGGCATTAAGAAAGTTTCAGATTTTATACCAAACATGAGGTGGGTGCAGCTGGAAGGAAGTGCCAGTGGTGTGAGCTGAATTGGAGAATCCTTGGATCCTGCTGGAGTGTGGGCTGCTGAGCACTGGATGTGTGATCTCTGTACTTACCTCATAATAGGGTTGATTAATACTGAGCAGTGCTTGTTTGCCTTGCTGTTTCTATTCAGGCTGAGGGAACAGGCAGATCACAGGATTTCAAGTCATCCTCCTGAATCTGTGGCCTAATTTAAACCCATTGTGGAATTGAGTGTTTTAATAGAAGCACRCATTTGCATCTGTGATGGCTGAGCTATATTTACTTTCTTGAGTGTACAGCCTGCCAAATATCCACTTGGAATACACAGTGGTTGCACAGACACAGTAAATGGGTGGGAGTACAGTTTATCTTGAGGACATAACTCTGTGCAATGATTTGCCTATGTAATTACAACAGAAACAAATGCTATTTAGTTTACATCTGTATGATAGAAGTTAACTTTAAAGCTAAGGCTGAGATGTCCATAGTTGTATCATTTAAATTATCAGCTGGAAATGTAGTGTACACAGTTTTGGAAAAACAGCTTTAGACTGTTGAGGTGTAGCAAAAATGTTAATGCTGAATTATAGCAAGTTGTATTGGGATAATAATAAGCACAAACCAGCTACAGGTTGAAAGATCAACTATCCATAACTTTCAGCTGAAACCTGGGACAAAATAAGGTCATCCATTCTAGAAGGAATAAATTCTTGGTGTTACAAAAGGGTCCTTCATAGCTGGTACGTGAGCAATCTTCCTAGAATGAAACCTAACCTGTTGGCTGCCTTCTTCCACCAGCCATGTCTTCCACAAGACCTGTATTGACCCCTGGCTTCTGGAACACGGGACATGCCCTCTGTGCAAGTGTGACATCCTCAAAGTGTTGGGTGTTGAGGTAAGCCAGCAGCCTGCTGTGGTGGCAGCTGCCAGTCGCAGTGTTACCCTGGTGTTGTGGCCACTCTTTCAGCTTTTTCATGCTGCCCCTAGAGTGCAGGTGATAACACAGGTGTGCCATGTCTGTGGCCAGATGCTATAGGAATAACTGTGGTGTCCCTTTTAGGGAAGCCTGCAGYTGACCTGGTGAGTTGGTGTCATCTAAAGGCTTGGGCAGAAGGTCAGCCAGGGCTGACTCATGCCTGATGGAAAAATCTCTTAACTTTTGTGCTCACAACTAAGGGTGTTTCTCAAATCTCCACGCAGACTTTGACAACTCATACTGTCCCTGAAACCAGCTTCTCTTAGTTGCTCAGTACCCAGAGCCCTTGAAAAGTGAATGTGTTAGCAGGTATGACATTTCTGGAACTGCATGACTTCCTAGCATACATCAGGAATCTGATGTGCTCTGTAATTGCTCGTTGTTGGAAGTGCCAGAGGAGGATGCTGTCGCCAGTGCCTGATGCTGCCTGGAGCAGTTAAACTGTGAGCTAGTGTTTGTTTGTCTGAGGSAGGCAGATCTGCACTGAGTGGAAGAAAGACTTTTCTTGATACTGGGCAAAAATGCAGAAGCTGTGTCTGARCTGCCCACTCAATTAGGCAGTAACTGGATTTCCCCTCTGATGCACCTCTGATAACAGCAGAGCTTTTATTCCATTTCACGTTTTTCCCTTTGAGTAAAAGTGCTCCGGACTCAGTCCTTGCAGGCATTGTTCTCCCAGAAAGATGCACCCTCCTGCCAAGTTGTAATTTAACCATTTTCTCTTTTTTTCACAAAGATGGATGTAGAACCACGCTCTGAACCTGTGCAAGCCCCAGGATCCAGTGGCCAGAGACCTCTATCCACTGTCACTATAGTTAATGAAGAGGACAACCTTAGTGAAACAGCATCATCTGGATATGATTCTGTACAGGGACCAGATGAATCTGCTCAGGAGGCACAGGCACCATCAGAAAGTATGCCTGCTCTTTCATCTGCCTTGCTACATCATTTGCACTTGGCTGCTTAGGCTGTGAATTAGGGGGAGTTGCCTTCATAGCATCTCACAGGGCTTGAATACTTTGTTTTCCAGGTTTATCTTMATCTTCCCTTTTGTTTTAGCCCTTAGCTCTGACACTTGGTCTTTGTTTTCAAATAAAACACAACCTTAATGTGAATTAAAAGCCAAAGTCTATGAAAGAATAGTTCARAGTTGGAGGCTTACAAATTCAAGAGCAAAGAGATTTCTCCAAAGATGTCCCTTTGTCTCTTTGGAGATTTCATTTGGATGAGTGAGTGTTGCTTTGCTGCTAGATCTGTCTGCTTTAAGTAGTTACTTACAAAAAACTTGTGGGGAGTCACTCTTGCTCTAGCTTAGGTGGTGCAAGATAGAGAAGACAGATACTTCAGCTGAACTTCAGATTTGCCAAGGCTGAGTCATCCTTGGCTTTAGAGTGTTAATTTGTAAAGAATATCAGATTTTCCAAATACTTAATCTTTTTGAACAAGAGCAAACAAATTGAAAATGTCTTTTTAGTGCTCAGCTTTACACACACGTTCTCAGTGTTGCTGTTGGCTTTAAAAATTAAAAGTTTGCAGGTAAACAAATGAAAGTAACTATCCCCTGAGTTGTGGCATGGCCTTAGGAAGGGGATGCTCCATTTCCCTTGGGAAGCCTAGCTGATGGGAAAATTGGGGATTTGCTGCCTGTCTCCTGCAGGACATGTTGCTACAGCAAGTGGTGTGTGTTTGGGAGTGCCCTGTTGAAGCACCCCAGTAGGAAGAGGACACTTCCTGTGAGGCTAAACATCAGAAGCTGAAATTGCATCCCYCTAAGCAATTCAAGGCATGCTGGGCCATTACATGACACGGGTCATTCTCACTTGAAGTGGGAAGGACGCACAGGGACATCAGCCAGACAAGGTTAGCCTGTAGGGAGAAGGCCTTCTCCAAATCAGCACAGGTTCCCCTCAGTTTATCCTGAGCCTGGTCTCTAGGAGCTGCTCCTGATGCCTGCTTTCAGCAGCCTTAAGATACAAGACCAGCTAATATCCTGCTAGTTGGATTCTGTGGCTTATGCACACAACTTCAGCTTGCTCAGCACTGCTGAGCTGAGCAGGCATCTCCAGAAAGGACAGGCAGTGGCAAGAATGAGCTCCCAGACTAACAAGGGGCAGCAGGAGAGAGGTAGTTGGAGCATGGCCTTGGATTTCCATCTCTGCAGGAAAATGCAGTTTTTTGAGCTTGTGCAATCAAGTTTGTGTGGTTTGCTTTAGGATGGTAACACTTGGCTGCAGCACTTTTTAACTTGTCTTGACTTGGTTTTCTTCTGGACAGGTGACAACACACATCCTGTGAGTGAAGAGTCCCAGCCCTCCACTGTGACTGTCCTTTCACATGGTGACAACCCAGGTTTTGAGGGAGATGAAACCCAAGTTTGTGAAAGCAGAGTTGTTAGTGAAGTCACGTCCTAAGAACATGCCCAGCCACGTGGTGCAAGCCTTCTGCAAGGAGCTGCCTACTGCCATTCCATAGAAACCAAAAGTTGCAAGACTGTTGCAGAAAATACTGCATTGGCAATGTTTAGATAAATAGACCTGTCCCAATTGTAATTGTATGGTTTGCCTTTCTTAAAACTGTATTTCCCACAGGAGTCTTAATATTTTCCAGATAAAGCTGTCTTAAATATAAAGAAAACCAGCAGATTTTAACTAAAACAAAATTTCCATCTTCAGCAAAGCTTCTCTACCATGTTTGAGTTAAGTGAAAAGAYTTTTTACATTTCCTAGTTGTCTCCACTGGGAATTGTTTTGAGTTGGGGTTTTTTGTTGTTTGTTATTTTCATTCAAGTGGATTTTCATTGTCAACAAATTTATTTTGATTGTTCTGATACTTATTTATGAGACAGTTTTGTTTAAAGCAACATGGTATTTAATGTTTCAGTGCACTATTTTGATAGGAGAAAGTGCAAACTAATGCTTGTCAAACTGGATTTTGTCCACAGTGTCTTTGGTTCTCTAGTAACCGACTGATTCTCTACCTCTCAACTCCAGCCTGCCAACCACACATTCCTAAAGGGGAAGAAAAGAGAGCTGCAAGCTGACAGGCCAAATCTCACTTACTGTAAAGRGAACAACTGCAGGAACTTTTCAAACCTYGTTAGTTTGTCAGTCTGAAAGATCCTTAAGTGATTTGAGGAGCTGTGACCATCTCTAGCACCAGCAATGTGGCAGAGTCCTGGCTTTGTGGGAGTCTGGGATGACTTCAGGAAAGACTCAGCTGAAGATGAAAAGATAGGTTCTTACGAAAGGATCTGCTGTGTTTTGCTCAGAAATGATCCAGTCTCTGAAAAATGCTGACTGTTGCTGTACATTGTCTTGCTCAAGTGCACAAGCTGCAGGGAGAGCTGATGTCCTGTGGGTGTAACAGAGGGCTGGAGAAGCTGTCTGTCCTCTGTGTGGGGTTGAGATGGGGTCAAGTAGGAACACTGGGTGCCTCAATAGAAGTGACTTGGCCTTGTCCAGGGAAGGTAACTAAGGACATCTTCTAAATGCACTTTATTTTTTTACCTCTGCATCTTTGACTAGTTTCTGTTGTTTAGTAGGATTTTGTCCTAGAGCCTCCAATAAATAACTTAGGAATCTGGGGGGAAAGCAATACATTTTCTTAGCTATAGTACAAATGAAATGGTTGTAAATATTTCGTAATTTGTATGGAATTTGAATATGAAAATGTAAATGTAAATAAAACACTATTTTTGATGATCCCGACTGATATAAAATGTTATCAGCTCTCATGGAAGCAGATGCTGAATTTTCCCTGTCCCACAACCTTGAAACACATCCTCCTTTTGGGAGGCCAAAAAGAAGCAGTGTTTGCTCAAAGTAATTGGAATAAGCAGTGCTAGYTACCTGCAGGATGCTACTGTTACATGGATTGGAATTGTGTTGAGATGCTGAAACCTAGTAGCTGTAAGAAAAATCCAGCCACCTTAGGATGTGATCCGGGAGCTGCTGAATTGTGCTTGCAGGCATGTTCAGCACAAGGCAGTCTGCCATGTGAACTTCAGACCAGACTGGCTGCATCTCACTTTTCCTTTGTCAGGTTGCTCAGCATCCCTTCCTTACTCCAAAGTCTATGTTTGCTTTGAGGATAAAACATTTTAAAAATTATTTCTTGTCTTCTGTTCTGGCTGGTTTAGGAGCAGTTAAGTCTTGTATTTCCTTACAGCTCAGTTCCAGGTCTAGTCTAGAAAATACCAGTTGGCTCTGAGCTCCAGTTGCAAAGCTGACTATGATCAGACTCCACTCTGAAGCTGTCATTTGCTGCGATTGCCTTTTTATTCTACCTCTGAAGTGCAGAGCAGTGAAAGGAACAGCCAAGCAGTAAATATGCAGCCCCTGATCACTTMATTCCATTTCTATTTCACAAAGCTGGTATAAATTTATTGTGGTGTGTAAGCTGCAATGTAGTAGAATCTTATGAGGGTACAGACTCATGATGCCAGTTTTGTGTTCAATAGGAGCAAAATCTGATGTTCAAGGAAAACAAGGGAAGGGATTCAGATTAATTCAATACATTGAAAGGCACTTTTTGAGTTGCATTGTTTATAGAATTCAAGCTTTACATTTACTGCCTTTTTAGAGCAACAAACTGCCTTTCCCCCAGTACTTGTATTTCTGAGGGTAAGGTGAATGCACAGCCCTTTCTCARGGGATGCACCAGGGGAGAACTGGGGGGGTGCAGAAGCTCCCATGGGTGAACCTGTCATCTGTAGCATCAGATGAAGTCCRTGTGATGTGTCTAGGCAGGCTTGCTTGCTCAGGGCACTGATGCTAATTTTCAGAGAGAGATTTGTTTCAGAAGGAAATTTCCAGTGGGATTCTCATACGAAATGTGACCACTGCTAAAGGAACACATGCAGGGTCAGTACCTGAGCAGTGTGTGAGCTACTGCAAGTCTGCCATGTTCTTATCTGTGCAGATTGGTTTGTAATTAGCAGCTGTGTAAGGGATTTGGTTTAAAAAAATGAAAGTATAAATTTTGTGAACACCATCTTGATACTAAACCTGGGTCTGTTGCTCTCAGACTGCCTTAAAGAAATTTCAAAGATCCACTATGACTTTTTTGTATTTCCAAGTTCCATGGATAGCAGCTGTCTTTACCAACCCTACTTAGGGGACTGTGCAGCAAAATGTTCACTTGCTTTTGGTGGATCAGGTTGGAATGTCTCTGGGTCATGTGTATATATGTTTGTGTRTGTGTGTGCTGTGGCATGGCAGACTCTTTCCTATAAGCAAGAAGCCAGCAGGAGTGTGCCTGGGGCTAGGGTTGTTCCTGAAAAGCAATAAAAACCTGCTGTTATTGTGCAATAGTTTTGGGGTTTTCTACAGATATGCTATTGCTCATGTCTAAGAAAATGGACATAATGAGCCCACAGGTGGTGCAGTTGCTAAAATGTCTGCCTGTTGACTGTGTTAATATTCCCTCTGAGTCACACAGACATGTCAATTCTTCTGTCCCCAGAGAGCAAACTGAACAGGCTCTGGCATCACTCCAAGTGTTTGCACACTCCTCCGGGGAAAGGGAGGGAGTTACCCCTGTCCCTCAGGAATGCTCTGATCTAAACACTTCAGTCAAACACTTGTGTGCTCTCMAAGAGGGACTGGGAAAGTTTTTATATCCCTGCAGGAGAGGAAGCCTTGGTGCTGGATTACTGTGCTCTCTTGTAATGCAGGCTTTACAACAGCAGGGCTTCATTCTAAATTTCAAATCAAAATAATAGCATTTTCTCATCTTGAGTAAAATTTTCAGGTGTCCCTATAGAAATATAGTTTCAGATGAGAATTTTGTTTAAAGGGGAAAGCAGGACTTGTGATGAGGGCTGCAAACATATAAAAGCAGTTTGAGTCATCAGGGCAGTCGGACTCTTGATAAAATGGAGAGATTTAGTCCATCWCAGTCTTCAGAGGGAAAATTCTGCACTTCTCAAGTGACCTAATAAATAATAAATAAAGACATCTACCCTGCCTGTGTGATTTAATGTAATTTCTTTCCATGTTTAACACACCTGCCTTTTCCCTCAAGGTTGGACTGGTGYCTTTCCTGTGCAGATGTGAATGGGCTCCTTTCCTGCAGGGGTGTAATGTCTGCAGTTTGGAAGAGATCAAAGGAAATCAATCTACTGCCTTCMGCAATTAATTTTGGTTTCAAGAGAAAATTGAAATCAAATTGCAGTGTTCATGCAGTGTGAACTAAAAAATATGTAATATTCCTGGAGCAACTCTGCACTGGTTGTTCAACAGCTGGTTATACAGAGTGAAGCCTACATTTATTTATTTAGCTATTTATTTATGTAATCTTGACATGGTTATTTGAGGGAAGTAATTTAMAATTCTAGGATAAGTCTTGAATAAGTGAAAGAAAAATTCTGCAGCACTAAATAGATCTGTGTTGCTGCAGAAGCCATTGATTACACTGTAGCACGATTGTGCACTGATTAAGAAGGTTTTCAARTGGCTATAAATAAATTCCTCCATGCCCATAGAGGAGTACTCTTTGCATCTAAGCAGTATTTGATTAAGAATCCAGTGTCCGAGGGAACTGGAAAAGAGAAAGACATTCAAGACTTTGAAACATGGTGAGAAATACAAAACAGACTTTTCCAAGCAGTAGCATTTTACTGTTAAAKATTAACCAAAGTTTGAATGTTATATAAGCAAGTAACACATGTCCTACCACACGTGCCCAGTGTGTGTGTGAGTCACCAAAAGGCAAGGTAGGAAATGCCAAGGGCATCTCTCCTTAAAATTAGCATCAGAATTAGAAGGTCTGTGTTAGGTCCTTAATTTCCTGTATCCAGGGGCTTGTCTAATTGGAGAAAATCAAATGGTAAACACTCTCTCTGGGAATGCTCTTAGAGGAGCAGGATCCATGCAGGAAGCACTCAGTCAGTTCAGCTGGTAAATCCCCAGCAATGTCTGTTACTGTGGCTCCAGGTGGGGGATTGGAGACAGCCTCATGGAGGGCCGGGTGCCAGGGTATCAGGGACTCTCATTTATCTTTGAGCTGTGTTAGTTACCATGTGCTGGCTAATGACTTTTATTTTTCCCTTCTAGGAAAGATAGACCACCAGAAATTTGTTGCTTCCTCTTCAGTTATAAGAACAAGTAAAAGAATTGTAATGGTTAAGTCTATATCCMGTCCCCAAAGTACAGCTCTTCAATTCTACAGCTTCCATTGCTGTGGAGCAATGAGTGACTGAAAAGGAAAAATTCACCCAGTTTTGAAGCTTCCTGTGAGTTAAGTGTGATTGCACACTTGGATCTGCTTTCACACTGCTCCTTTCGTAGGTGATTGCTTGTGCAGCTGGAMGTAGATGGGCATTGCCAAATAATTTCTGTGACTGCTTGGCAAAACCTCACTGTGCCTGTGCTCACAAATAGCCCAGTGCTGGCAGCAGCATTTTTGGTAGTGAAGTACTATTGAAAAGCATGAAGGAAGGCAATATAAAGCAAAAGTGCCAAGGTTGCAGTGTACAATTAGTGCAAAATGGGCATTTTTTTTTTTTTTTAGAAAGAGCTCAAAGCAGAGGCTGAATTTAAACAACTGTCTGCTGAWTTTTTTGTATGACACACAATCAATAAAGCATTATCCTTGGAAATCTTAGGAAGGTCAATTATGCTGGAAATAGAGTGCTAAGGAAATTGCACAGAAGTTCCTGGGAATCAGGAAGACCTGCTCACTCCATTTGTACTGCATGACAGATTGTGTTAGGAGCAGGAGTGAATCGTACATGGAGGTGGGAAAAGATTGCGGCTCTGGAAGTCCTGGGCACCAGAGACTGAGCAGAGCAGGCARTGGGGCATCCAGCCCTCCGGAGCTTTGTTTGTGCTTTTTGTCAGCCTCTCTCTGCACACCAAACCCCGCCTGCAGTGGAAAACACACCTGGGCGCCAAAGCCCGTCCCCAGTGATGTCTGTCTGTCTGTCTGTCCCGYGGACTGARAATGGRGTCAGGCTTGGCCAGAACTGAAAACGGGACTCGTGCCATGGGCAGAGCGGGCACGGCGGCTTCTGCCGCGCCGGGGGCAGCGGGGCAGGGCTGGGTGCGGAGCGGGGCAGGGCTGGGTGCGGGAGAGCACAGGAGCCGCCCCGGGCACACAGCCGGGACTGGGCACCTCGCTCCGGGGCACACAGCCGGGGCTCCGCACCCCCGATCCCCGCTCCGGGGCACACAGCCGGGGCTCGGCACCCCCGCTCATCTCCCCGGGCACACAGCCGGGACTGGGCACCTCGCTCCGGGGCACACAGCCGGGGCTCCGCACCCCCGCTCCCCTCCCCGGGCACACAGCCGGGACTGGGCACCTCGCTCCGGGGCACACACAGCCGGGGCTCGGCACCCCCGATCCCCGCTCCGGGGCACACACAGCCGGGGCTCGGCACCCCGCTCCGGGGCACACACAGCCCGGACTATCGGGTCCCCGCTCCGGAACAGGCCGCCGGGGCTAACGGGGCGGGACAGCCCCGCCCCGCCACGCGGCACGGAGCGCGCAGGACCCGACGGGAGCTGTAGTCCCGAGGCAGGGGAGCGCACAGCCGACGGGAGTTGTAGTCCTATTGCAGCAGCGGAGCGCGGCYCCTTGGCGGCAAGGACTACAGCTCCCAGCATGCCTTGGGAGCGCCGCCCTCCCCTGCCTGGCACCGCGGCGGCGAGCGCGGAGCGGGCACGGCGCTGGAAGCGCTGCGCCGTGAGGGGCCGCGCGATGTGGCTGAAGCCGGAGGAGGTGCTGCTGAAAAATGCCCTCAAGCTGTGGGTGCAGGAGCGCTCCAACCAGTACTTCGTGCTGCAGAGGCGGCGGGGCTATGGCGAGGAGGGCGGAGGCGGGCTGGCAGGTACTGCCCCCGTGGGGCCGGGGCAGGGCTAGAGCGGGGGGACGGGGGTCTSTCAGCCCCGGGACTCCCAGCCAGAGGGGCGGGAAGGGGACCCGCTCGGGTTCTGGAGCCCCGGCCCTTCCTGGGTTTCTCGCGGGGCTCTTCCCGCCTTGCTTTGCCGGGACAGCAGGGTCCGGCGGGCACGGGCAGCGGGCAGGGTTCGGGCGGCGGGCGYTCCGCATGCCCGGGGCACCGYGGGCAGCGCAGCCCCGGCTCCGGCTGAGGAGCCTCTGCTCCGGCGGAGCCCGCACAGCCCATGGGCAGCTCGGTGGAAGCGGACGCGTCAGAAAAGGACTGATCTGTCTTGCTTTGTTGGCAAGATGCTCGTTTCCAAATCCCTTTTTCTGGGGCTGCTGGAGATGAACTCCTGCTCAGACATTTCGGATTACTTGTTTTAAACGCAAGCATAYGATTTAATGGGGCTTGTCAGAAGTGGTGGGTCAGGAAAGTGACAGAGGGGTGGGACAGGAAATTGATCATCGTATAATAAAGTTTATTCCATGAGAACTTCAAGGTATGGAGCTGAGTTTCTATTTATAATTCTTGCCTGATTGTATCATCAGGCTCTGCAGGGGCCCCAGCTACTGCAGAGACCTCTGTGATGGTGGCAGCTATTCTGACTAGAACTGACTCCTTCAGAGACTGGTGGCGTCTGGCATTGACCCTGCCAAGGAGAAATGCTACAGGGAGTCAGCATARGGTCATTCCTCAGTGGGATGTGGTCCTCGAGTGTTTTGTATTTCTGTGGCATTTCTAGGCTTTCTCTAATTTGTATCATACTAAAGCAGGCTGTGTTAAACATAAGGCATAATTGTCGTGTGGGAACATTTATTAATTTTATTGAATAAAACCACAAGGTTCAAACTTCTGGCTGGTGAATTTCAGATATAGAAATGGCCCTTGCAGCTGGAGGTGGGGCATTCTTCATTGGTATCTGAACCACTGGCAGGGCACATGAAAAGTATGAAAGAAAGCATCCAAAATCCCAGGTTGCTATGCATTTCATAGTATTATAAGCAAATAGGTGATGTCAGGCCTTGGCTTAGAACTAAGGGTGATATATTGTGAGCTTGGAAGTCTTGTGGGGATCAGGCTTGATGGCCTGTTCTCTACCTTGATATATTTGGAAGCCAAGGAAACCAAGAGTCTATGAAGGTTGACTTTCTGCATGATAAAATTAATTGAAGGACTGTGATTAAAGTGGAACAATGAGAACTGGAATAAGYTGTTCTTCTGAAAACCTCCTCATAGGTTTACGGCTGGGTAGACAGCTGGCCCTGCAAGTGCCCTTTGGGTTTTGGTGAAGGTGAGGCTTCTGTAGCTGCTCTCCTGCTCTTGGTGGCTGTTGACAGTGTGGGAAAAACATTTGGATGGGATAGTTGCTGTAGTATGCTTTTTTTGGTGTGGCATTGCACATTTTATTTCTTACAGATTCTTCTGTGCAAGTTACCTTTTTCCCTGGACAGAAACAAAAGGAGTGAAATGTTCTTGAATTAAAATTGTGATTAAGAAAGATTAACAAGACAGTTGCATAAAACTGCAATTACATTTGTGTTAACAGGTTTGGAAATATTCAAACCTCCTAGGTATAAGCCAGCATTAATTTGATATTGCTGCATGTCGCTTGAGAAAATTAGCACTTCTTTAGGAAAAAAAGCAAAGCACAGCTGCTGTGTTATGAAATCATCCCAAATGTACAATCCTGTTCTCCTGGAGAACATTTTACAGCTGGTGAGACAAGGCCTGAGGTGACTGGCAGCACTGAGGAGTGAAAAGAGGGAGGCAGCAGAGCAAGAGTCACAAGGGAAGAGTCACAATGCCTCAGGACAGAAGTGGAGACAAAGATGGGCAGTGCTGCAGGGTTTGAATAGCGCTAATGGGGACAGGACAAAGGATCCCCAAAAATACAGGAGCACAGTTGGTAAGACAGGCTCTAAGGAGGGAAGTTTTGAGGAAGCAGCCAGTACCTGGAGAAAGGTACAGACAAAGGAGCAAAAGATAGATGTCAACAGAGGTGCTTACCCAGAGGAAGGCTGGGAATTCTGGTGCTGTCCTAGGAATAGAATGAAGCCTGCAGCTGGATTTGTTTGTATGACYCAGGGGCAGGGCCAGTTTGTGGTCTGTAGGTGACACAGGGAGCTGTTGTGGCTTGTGTGCACACACACCACCCTTCTGAGTTTGCTTGTGTGGATCACTTCTGGACAGGTCCAACAACCTTGTCYTGGCTGTGCTCAGCCTTGCCTCCCTCCCTGCTTAGCTCCACACTTCATTCTCTGTTTTAGAGCTCCTGAAGGGTACAGATGCTGTAACCTGTCTGAGTGGTGCCCCCTTGGGTAATTCATCATGCAGTGGGCTGTCCCAAAGTGTGCTGTCTGACAATGCAGCTGTGTGACACCATGTCCTCTGGTTGTTCTGTCTCCTGCAGAGCCACTCTGGGAGAGCTGATCAGGTTTTCAGAGTGGATGGATAAGAATATAGTTGTGAATATGTGTGCTGTAACTCAGGTCTAGTGAGATGAAGCRTGCTGGTCACAGAGCTCTTGCTTTGGTTCTAGTTTAGGAAGGACCTTGATTAGGAGATGGGTGTGCTGGGAGTAGTGATGCAAATGAGTATTTGGTGTCATAAAGTTCCAATCTTTCACTGAAATTTCAATGCTGRTTTTTTGTGACATGTCTCTGAGCTAATGTTGATATTTTTCTAACCAAGTCTTTTAGAGACATCTTGGGAATGACACATCTGTATTTCAAAGCTGTTCTGGATCCTTGCGCTTTATTTCGGTTTCTAGAGTATTTTACCCTATTTAGTGAAACATGTAGGGTATTTCCCAGTAGTTTTACTCAGGCAGCTATGAAACTGATGTTTTCTAAAAGCAGACCCTTTTTTCCTTATAAATGTCCATCACTTTTCACAGATACAGCTGAAGTCATTCTCTGATCAAAGCACGAGGATGATTAGGTGGAATCCCCAGGAAAAACTCTAGTTTTAAGCAGAGATGAAAGTGGAGGACCCCCTGTAAGTTGTCCCTTGGTTCCAATTGGGAAATAGCAGTCCAAGGGAGTGCCTGGGGGGAAACACACAAGAACCTGAGGGTACAGCAACCCTGACTTACAATAATGCAGAATTCCAAACACTGGCAGCTCGTGGAGGACTTCCAGGACTGGGATGGGAAGATGAGTGAGCCTCTGCTTGTTCCTCACAGTTATGCCAGGGTCCMTAGCCATGGAATTAGTGTGTACTGTACCAAGGGGCTGTTTATTGCCTTAGGCTCAAACCTGTAGTCCTGATCCCATTCTTGACTTGTGGCAATGCTCAGGTGATGGATACTCACCTGCTACAGTTCATTGTGTCTGAAATCTGATGACCTTCCAAGGAGACAGGAGCTGTGATGGCATTTTGAGGAGTGCTCCTTTCTAGTGCACTGTGCTAACCGTTGGCTCAAGCTGAGTTCGCCTTAAAAATGGTGAATAATATCCTTGTACTGTATAACAGAAAATGTTATTAGGAGATCTGTGAAGAAAATAATGCAATATTTGCTGAAACAAAGCCATCTTTGAGATCAGCTCWGTGTCATGACTCATTCAGTAAGCAAAAGCTGCTTAAACAGACATAAATGTTGTTACTTATTCAATGTCTGTCTTCAGTCAGGAACTACAAAATAATTCTACTTTCCAACAGCAATTTACAATCTGTTAATTGCAGACAAAACCAGAGATGTAATGTACTGCTCTGGTTGTGGGTTTTTTGTTTGGTTTTTGRTGTGGTTTTSTTTTGTTTTTCTTGTTGTTGGTTTTGGGGTTTTTTGTGTGGTTTGTTGTAATTATTTACTTCCATGTTTTTGAGGAGAAGCAAAAACATTTGAAACTTGAATAGGCACAGTGAGGTAGTCCCACAGGCTCTCTGCTGAAAGTGTATCCTCAGGAAGACCATGCTCTGAGGATGAGTGTCTAGACTTATAAATTCTGCTTTATTTTGTTTCCTTGTATTCTTTCATGATTTGTATTYTTCATAATTTGGGAGGGGGTTAATGAAAAGAAAGTGAAACCCAAAGTACCAAAGCAGCCAACCTAAAAATTCCAAAATAACTTTTGAAGGATGCATTTGAAGTTTTCTAAATCTAATGCTTCTACAGAATATTAAAAACCAAAATCAAAAAATAATTTTCTGTTAAACAGGGAAGGGTATTTAAAGATATAAAGGTTCTACAAGAGTTAGTTTTGTATTTCAGCTCTCTACTGGCATTTATTGGGAATGCGTTGCCTCCATGATCTCAACAGGTTTCTGCAACAGACTTTACAGCAGCTCTTTGAGTAATTGTGTCATGATTTTTTGGRTAATCTCATCTCTTATTTTTCTGTTCTTCTGTAGGAGACTAAGAGCCCATTGCTTTTGGTAACTATGCTTCAATTGAATTTTCTGTTTCTGTGACCATGCTAGAAGGGTACAAACATAGAAAATGCAAGAAAGAAGCATAAGATCCTGTTGATTGTATTTTGGTTTCTGTTGCAACAAGAAAAGATTTTATGGTGCATCAGGAACCAAAAGTTTCAACTGTTTCTTCAGTATTGATTTTTCTTCTTTTAGAATTTCCTGATTTTTAGATTTTAAAGGATCWGTTAAGATATCTGGGCTAGTATCTTTATTACTGGACAGTGAGAGGGAATGATTTTGAGTCATTATGAAATGCACCCTCATTTTCCCAGGCAATGKTTTTGTCCTGGTTCTGGAGAGATGAAGTTTGTCTTTTTAGTGAAATTAGTATAATTTCATCTGAACCCTATTTAATGGGAGCTAATTAAATACTTAGTGGCAGGGAGGTGACAGCCAATTATGGTCTTGAAGGGCTCTTTCCTGTGCCTGGAAAACAGAACAACAGTAAATGACTAATTAAGAGGTAGTTCAATTACTGGTTGTGCTCACTGAAGGCTGGGGCGGCCTTGTTACATTTCTGGTTGTGCTCTGGATTCACACATACTGCACAGCTGTCACTTCCACAGGGGCCATCTCRAGAAACTTCTTCACCCTCATTTGTGCCTTGTGGCTTTTACTGGATCAAAACTTCTTCATCCTCATTTGTGCCTCGTGGCTTTACTGGATCAAAATATCACATCCCAAAGAAGTTCCTCTGGGAATACTTTATGCTCTTCTCARTTGTGCTTCTTTTTTTCTCAGAGTTCATTAGTCCTTACTTGGGCAGCGCTCCTGCCCAAGGAACGAATCAGAGGGGAGTGTGCGTTTCAGAACTCGAGTTTCACTGTGCTGTGTGCTTYTCTTGGACACACCAGGTCTCCTTGTGGGAACACTGGATGCAGTGCTGGACTCCACGTCGAAGGTGGCCCCGTTCCGCATCCTGCACCAGACGCCCGACTCGCAGGTGTACTGGTCCATCGCGTGCGGTACGTACAGCGCGCCGGAGCCGCCCGGCCAGACAGGGCACAAGGAGGCTGCAAAGTGTGGGGCTCGTCTTTGGCTCAATCCTCTCACATTGTCACTCGTTCTCATGACCTTTAAATGGTTTAAAAGCATTTGCAAGCCTGAGCTTGAGAGCAGAGTGTGATTCCGTTTTTTCAGAATAGATCTATGGACTCTTCCTGTTACACCTTCTGATTGCCTGCTTTCTGCAGGAGCCCTTCAGGTACCAAAGCCTTTGGGCACTGCTACAGTGACAGAGGCACAATTTTTATTTTGTAAGGTGCAAGGATAACTTGACACAGTTCAGGAGGAGCTCCCAGCTCATCTTCACTTATTCCAAACTGTGCTGTAGGTAGGAATAACAGTAGATGCTTATCCTAATATTTTTGTTTGCTTTGTCTCTGCATGTTAAAACGTGCAGGTTCACAGTCATTCATGGTCAGAGCTGAATTCTTCCTTCTATCTTTTGCTCTTGTAGTACGAGTTCTATCTCTTTCTCATGTTGTGTTACTAATCAACAGGGAATGGAAAAGTAAATACAGATTTGTTCTTGTAGCTTTAATTTAATGTAATTGCATGTAATTKTAAAAGGGCAGCCTTAAAGAATTTAAACAGTTTGTGAATAGATAATAAATAACATTTCATGACCACTTCTRAAGAAGTCAGACCTGGTGATAGGCTATCAAAAAAGTACTTTAATATATATTTTAGAAGTGTACTCAGGGGAATTCTACTGCCATCAGGTCAGCCCTTGGGAAAATACAAAKCATAATCTTCATTTTAGGACTGAATTTACATAGATTTTGTGCTGCATAGATATGCTTTACAACAGAAAACTACATAATATAATTGTCCTAATTGTGTTAGATTGTTTCTTCAGTGAAGAAATTCAAGGGTTGACACTTTGTTCCTGCTATTACATATTAAGGGTCTGAAACAGTGCACTTAAACCATTTAAACAATTACAAAAACGTTTCATTATTTCTAGATCACCTCTGTGCCTCTGATTTACATTGTGACTCAAGTAATTGGCCTACATGCGTAGTCTGAGAAAAAGAATTACTTTTGAGATGTAATTGCTATGTTAATTACTCTTCAWATAATTTGTTAAGTGTAGCTGCAAATCCACCCAGTGTAATACAGTCTGTTTAACTACATTTAGAGCAATTTTTATTCATTCACAGGGCCACTTTAATTCTATGGAGTCCATTGAAAGTTGGTTAATTACCGTTTACAAAGTAAGCTGAGAAAAAAGCAATTGTTCAAGGTGTGTTCTTGCTTGAGGGTATCAACAGTATGTGATCACACTGCCTGCTTTGATTGGTGAGCATTCTTGTGGAGGATAAAGCTGCCAATTAATTTATATTCTAGAATGCCTTTATTCAACCCTGTGTAAGTTGTTGCACTCTCCCTGTCCCCCAGCATCTGATGGGGAGTCATTGTCTTTAAAGCACTGACTCTGTTTTGAATTTGCTGAAACACTGCAGTTTCACTCGTGGCATCTCAGTCCTTGCTGCCTCCCTGGTTCCAGTGCTGTTTGCTTTACATCCTCACACATGTAAGTGATTTTGTACAGCAGGCCCTGGTCTTGAAGTTCTGCTCTGGAAACTGTTGTGGGCCGGTGATCAAAGCTGAGGATATCAAAGGCACAGATTTAATTTCCTGCTCAACCTCATGKGTTTGGTCTCACATTTCCCACATTCTGGCCTGTTAAACTGGGAGTATTGCAGTGCTGCTGTGCTGTCTGTGTTGGGGAGGTGCTGCTGACAGGAAGGAACTGTCAGTCCAACTTGGGCTTCARCACTGAGCCACATAATGTTGACAAAGCTGAGATGCTTTTGGATTTAATGGCCAGAAATAGAGCTGCATAATGGACTTGAAAGATTAAAACACAGCAGTGCATATGTTTCATGTACATTGAATACATTTTCAGTATTCACAAGAGGTAGCAAGAAATTTAAAACTTGTGATTTTGACTTGTGTATCTAAATTGCTCTGTGACTCAGGAATTTGCTAAATATTCTCTTGATGAATAGTTTTGGTGAAATGATTGAAGTCTGTCCTAATTTAAAGTAATGCTTTATTTTTCAATAGGGTCCAGCAGAGAAGAAATAACAGAACATTGGGAGTGGTTAGAACACAATGTTATGAAGACTTTATCAGTGTTTGATTCAAATGAAGACATTACGAGCTTTGTCCAGGGAAAGATAAGAGTAAGTAACAGACATAATTGGGAAAGGCTAAGTATTCTTTTTCCTTTAACTGTACACAAATAATATGTGCTCTATAAAATATTCAAGGACAGCATTGTAATGCTGCCTATTCTGATTGAGTAGTATGTGACTGTTCACTTTAACATGTGCTATTGTTCCTCTGTCTCTGCCCCACAACCAAGTAAGATTGTTGGACATAAACTCCACTTAGTAAATGGCACATCAAATGCTTTTAGATAGTGGTCTAAAACTGTTGATAAAATATTTTAACAGTGCCTAGGAAGCATATGGTCTATTTTTTTTTACTCCATGCTAAATATTTAGCCCAGGAACTCTTGGGATTAAGTGAGGAAAATATGTCTGTTTCAGAGGAGGAGACACAGGAATGTGTGTCTTGCCTAAGCTGTGTTGGAGCCTTGGTGGATGAGTCTGAAATAGTRCATTTTATTTGTGACCTATGATTTGATCCTCAGACTCTTCTTCCCCTTCTAAAACTTACTCTCCTGTTGGAAGAACAGGAACTGTGCTGTGTGCGTGCCGGTGCATATATGACAACCACCCACATGGGCACATGCATAAAGTAATGTGATTTTTTCATTGTAGGGTTTGATTGCTGAAGAGGGAAAATATTCTTTTGTAAGAGAAGATGATCCTGAGAAGTTTCGTGAAGGTCTTATGAAGTTTGAGAAGTGCTTTGGATTACCAGAGCAGGAGAAGTTGATTACCTACTACTCATGCAGTTACTGGAAGGGCAGAGTGCCCTGTCAAGGATGGCTGTACCTTAGTACCAACTTCCTTAGCTTCTACTCCTTTTTGCTTGGAGCAGAAGGTAAGTAAGCCTTGATGCTGAGCTGTGTCCCTTCATGCTGCACTGCTCATCTTTCAGATTAGGAGGAATTCTTCCTGTGCACTAAGGGAGCTGTTTTGGCATGTGAGCAGATGTCTACAGAGATGAGCAGAAAGTGCCAACATAATTTATGGACATGCATACATTTGTGTAACATACTACTCAGTATCCATTATTATGCTTCCTTAATTCAAGCTTCAGAGAGAAGGCAGACTTCCAGAAGTTGACTGTAGCTAGAAGTTGTCCATCATCTTTAGTTCATGCTGCAATATTAACTCTRTGAGGATTTCAGTTATTTCTTTACACACAGGCTTAATATTTCACATGGCTGCACTACACACTGGTGATAATTGCACATAACTCTTTTTTTCCCTGTGTAACATTAGTTTGAAACGCCCAAACAAATGCCTCTAATAGTGTGTACTATAACTGTATTTATGTGAAAAATGGAAAACATACAGAAGATAGGATCCTTTCAAAACTGATTTTGATCTGTATTGAGAAATGCCATAGCTAAAGGGCACAGTTTCTCTACATGCCAACACATGATGGATTTAATTTAAGGAGCCCTATTGGTGAGCTGTTGAAGTGGGTTGGCTTGTATGATGGTATTTGCTGTTTGCAGTTTCTCATAAGAGCAAGGAAAAGGAGATGTAAACTTGTGTTGTCATACATGGTCTGTGTTTTAATGCTTTTCTATGAAATTCTTTCTAATGGAATTAATTTTTAGGAAATGTGAAGAGAATGCATTTTGTGCTTATTAGTTTGTAGTCCTTTCCAAGTGTGTTATCATGTGACTATGTTGTTTAATTATACTCCATTAGAGCTGCTACTACTGCATTTCTTTTTTAATACAGGCAGATATTGAGAACTGAAGCATATGTCCTTAAATTTTTATTTTCAGTAAAACTTATTATCTCCTGGGATGAAATATCAAAACTTGAGAAAACTTCCAATGTGATTCTGACAGAGAGCATTCATGTGTGCTCCCATGGGGAAGATCATTATTTTTCCATGTTTTTGCACATAAGTGAAACATTCCTGCTCATGGAGCAGCTGGCAAACTATGCAGTTAGGAGACTTTTTGACAAGGAGAYATTTGAGAATGATCCAGTCCTTCACGACCCTCTGCAGATCACCAAGAGGTAATGCATTGCTTACAGTTCATCTGTTCTGGGCCCAGTATTTGTTTAAGCAAAAGAAGAAGAGAATCCTTGTCTCAAGGAGATTGTAAATATTAGCAAAGCTGATATTTTCTTAACCAAGTGAATCATTAAAATGTTGGACCAAAGCCATGTGAGGCATTGTAATTTGTTATTACTTGTCAGGATCCAAAGTCCGTATGAAGGCAGGAGGTGATCAAATCTTCAGTGCTGGTCTTCCAAGTAAAAGGTTTATATTAGTTTGAATTTTGAAAAGGTGTTCTTGCAGCATTTAGAATTAGAAAATTCAGGTTAAGTGACAGTGTCTCCAGAGATATCTGATGGGGAAGGATAAGGTGGGGAAGGAATCATTTAATAGACATGTGTAAATGATAACTGCATGGGTTATATGATAAATGATAACTGATGGGTGCATGGCTTTCCTGAGGTACAGCATTATTTTGGGTGGTGGGGAAGACATGAATACCAGTAATTTAATGGTTAAGGTCCTTCCTTTTCCTTTGATTCCTCAGTTTGGTAGCAATGCTGGAGAGGGATGCTGCTCTACAACCAAAATACTGTTTCTGGCTGCAGTTATCTGTGAAAAATTAGCCCCTGGCAGATGTTTACAACATGTGCTACATTTCTAGCTAATTAACCTTCCATCAAGCCAAAACTTGTTCCAGTTTTAAATGGATTATTCTCTTGTGTGGGGAAACAGAGCACATAATGCTGTTAGTATCTTTTCTGCACTACCTGTAGCCCTGCAGTGCTCTACTGTGTAAGAACATTGTTGAATCTGGCCTTGTTTAGTGACATATTTAAATGTTTTGTTAAGTGAATGTGCAGGTAGGTGTGGTCTTGCCCTTTGTTGCCTCTTCAAGAAAAACATTGAAYCCTCCAAATCAATGCCATAGATTATGGGAGAGGAGAGCATGATATTTTACTGTGTTTTCCAAAGTTATATTTGACTTYTGTATTTGTAAAGACATTTGAAACTTATTAATTTTTCTTTCTCTTTTCTACCCATGCGTTATGTTTTTAATCCAGAGGCTTGGAGAGCTATGCCCACAGTAAGCATTTTAGTGCATTCTTCAGGCTACCTAAAGAAGAGTCCTTGAAGGAARTTCATGAGTGCTTCTTATGGGTTCCTTTCAGTCATTATAACACCCATGGGAAAATGTGCATTTCAGAAAACTACATCTGCTTTGCTAGCCAGGATGGCAGCCTGTGCAGTGTGATCATTCCATTGAGAGAGGTAATGCAAACGACAAATCAGAGTCACTTCTACCAGCAGTTTTGCACTTGTGTAGTTTAATGCCACTTTAGCAGATTTTCATTAGAATCTCCTTATTTTATGTGATGTCATGTGTTTCCTCCTATCCTGGATACCACATGTAGGAATTCTATTTGTAGATTTCTGGAACTGCTTTCATGTTTCAGACTTGTTTCTCTGTCTTCTTTCCCCTTTCTATTTCCTCTTATTTCTGTAGCTCGGTACAGAATCCAAAATTTTTAATACTTTTTTTATTAAATGAAAAAGCTTTTTCTTAGTACTTGTAGGTGAGTTAATGAGACATTCTCAAGGTAAGAAGTAAAGAATTGTAGTGGGTAGAGGACTTTGAAGATCAGTAATCATGCTGCTATGTTTCTTAGCTCAGTAGTGCAGTTTTTTTGCAGCRGTTGAACAGTGCTGTCTGTTCAAAAGTCTGGGAAAATCCAAGTGTTGAGCAAGTAGCAATGCCATTACAGCTGATAATCTCAACAGACTATAAGGACAGAATAAAGACCATATAGCAAAGGGCACAGCTTTGGACTTCCAATAGAGTACTGTAGTATATTGCAGAATAACTTCTAAACAGCCAACCCTCTTCATTTCAGTCTTGACTTCATGTGATCTGGGACATTGCCACATTTCAGTTGTCCAGTGTTAAAAGCTTTTCATCAACACCAGGCGCATTTTACAATAGCCTACAAATAAGCCAGGTTCTATRATTGCTCTGTAATTGCTTTACATGCTCTGTGTACACACTAACATAAGACACCTGACATAGGGGGTGAGCTGTACTAATCTCGGCAGTACGCTTGGTGTTCCCCACCTACATAAAACAATTTATGTGATTGCCTATAAATASTGCTGCAAACAATAGAGACTTCCATAACATAAGAGGCTGTTTTAAAGGAGCTGCCTCTAAATTTATTTTTGTGGGCTGTCAGACCTTCACTCTTGGTTCTGCAGGACTGCAGTTACCTCATTTCAYGGTCTTTCCTTCTTTACCTACAACAATGTGCTCAGTGGTTTTCCATTCTTTACCTTTAACAACATGAATACATCAGCAATGCCAGTCAGTCTAGATTCTCATGATTGTCACACTTGAACTTGCCTGATTAAAGTGTTTTAACTGCTCTAGTCTGTAACTGTTCCATCATGGCAATTAAAGTCAGCTCTAGCTGTCATGTGTTATGACAGCTGTTTTGACAGGGTATTCTCAGTGGAAATTCAGTCTTGTAAAACTTGTTTTATTTGATTACTTACAAAAGTCATGCTTTCTCTGCTTTTGGATGGTAAGAAAAAAAGCAACTGCTTCAGTGGGTAGAAGGTGACAAGGTTTTTCAAAGAAGYTGAACACTCACAGCTGGGAAAACCTTTTTGAAGATTTCTGGTACTCTGTCAAAAATCTGTTGCATAATAATTAGTGCCTTTTGCTAAATAGCTACAGGCAGCTGAGCTTTCTACTTGTGACTTGTGTTACCTGGTCTGCTTGTGTGCTTCATCCACTGTTCCATTTACACGTGTATTCCTAACAGGTTTTCTCTTTTATAAGTAAGCAGGTAAAATTCCTTACTTAATTTATGTTTCCTTGGTTCCATAGGTCACAGGGGTGGATAAAGGAGATCCAGCCAACAGAGGAGTCAACATTAGTACCAAAGGGAAAACAGCTTTTCGTTTCACAGAGGTGAGAGATTTTGAACTGCTTGTGGCAAAGCTCAGGATGAAATGCAATGCAACTGCAAGTCCACAACACATCCTAAGTACTGAGGTAACTGCTCTGGCAATTCTAATTTCTTATAATTTGCTCATAGAAATAAGTAATGGACCTCTGGTTTTAAGGTTTAGAAAAATAAATAACTCTGCCCATGTGAAAGAGAATGAGTTGGACAATGGTGCTACTGTGAGTGCATTCCTGTTTGGGTTCTTTTACCTTGTTTTTCATCAGGTTTTGAAAAACAACTCCAGCTGTAATGCTGGTTTTTAAGTGCTCTCAGGTTTTCTATATAGTTCACTGTATGAATGGTTGTTTTTTGGTGATGATGAATGGTCAGACCTCCTTATTCTCCTATTCTCAGTTCTCATTATGAATCTTTGTGTTTTCATAATTTAGTTTTTTTGCTTGAGAAATGGCTTTTTTTTTCCCAAGTGCAGCCTCCTGAAAGCCCAGCTGTGCAAGGCAGGGACTGCTGTTTATCATTTATTTTAGAAGGCTGTATCTGGCACCTGTAACTTAATATAATGAGCAATAATGGTCTGGTATCAGTGCTGCTTCTTGGAGGATTGTTTGTTATTTACAAGTACCACTGTTAAATTTTTTTTAAGGTTGCAGTTGGTTCTGCCACTGACAGTCCAAAGGATTTTGGTGCAGGACAGTCAAAGATGGGCCAGAGMGATAACAGCAAAACTGTCAGTACAGAAGCACTTATGACTGTCTATCATCCTCAGGATGCTGAGAACCTTGACTCTAAAATGGTAAGGGATTAAATGGCCAACAGGTTTTGGAATTGAATTGGAAAGGAGTGAAGTATATCAAAATGAATTCCAGCCAGGCTGCTGATTTCCTTAGGGGCTTTGCCAGTATTCTTTCATCTGCATTTTCTGTATTTGGAGTCCACAGGGTGCTTCTTCCTAGCTCCATTCAATTTTCTGCTCATCTTGTTTAATGATGATATGCTTTATCTTCATGGACTTAGTTTCTCCTGCTCTTCTACCCTTCAGGGAAGAGTTGGCTGTTTGTTTTATGATAGTGGACATGTTGCATTTCTGTCTGAATTTTCAAGATACAAAGTCACTGCAAACTGTGGGAGGAAGGAGAATGTTCTAAGAAATTGATTTAACTTCTTCCTTGTTTCTTTCTTCTGCACCACTGTCTAACAGAGTTAGGCTCTGGAGAATATTTTTGTAGTTGTTTTCGCAGCAGATCATCCAATTTTTGCTTCTCCATAGTATGTGAAAGAAGACAGGTTTCGTTTCGCAATAAATATTTCAGCAGAATGGAGTAAATTAGGATATGAAATTTTTTATGTTAGAAATACCAGAAAACAAATACCCTTTGGGCAGGACAAAAGGGAGTCCAGATTTTTAAATGCTGCTTTTTATAGTATGGTGAACAAAAGTGAACAAAATCTACTTTTCCTTTCAGTACCTTTAATTGCTTTAACAATGTTAAATCTTACTGCTGCATGCACAGAAATTGTAGTGATGACATTCACCCTATCTCAGCCCTGGAGCCTCACATGAGCTGGAGCACCTGATCAACAATTGCTTTGCTTCAGAGAAATGTCTGTTTGACCTTCCTGTTCTGTGGCACTTGTTGGTTTCTGTCAGATGGGATACTGAATTAGATCTACCTTCTGTCTCATCTTGTATAAACATACTTTAAAGAATAGTAGGTCATGTATGAGATGGCATTTTATGCTAAATTTGTGCTCTGCATTGCTGGATTTTGCTCTGATTTGCTTCAGTGCTCATTTCACACATCAATACGGATGCCAACGCTGCAGTTTCCAGTTTATGTGAATATAACTGGGAGCAAAATTTACTTCTGTTCTCTGACACTTGAGGAGGATCTACCAGTTTACTTAATGCTTGTTATCTTCTTTTGGTAGTTGAAAGAAAAAATGAAGGAGCAGTCGTGGAACATCCTGTTTGCAGAACGGGGCCATGGGGTCAGTATGTTTCGGACAAAGAAGACTCGAGACCTGGTTGTGAGAGGCATCCCAGAGGCATTAAGAGGAGAACTCTGGCTGCTCTTCTCAGGTATTGCATAACAAGTGTAATTGGTTCATTTTGGGAGTCATCATTGGCGATTTTCATTGCTGAGTGTTTCCATTAATTCCAGTAGGATTACTCTGACCCATTACTTCAGAAATATCTGGAGATTCATGAGGTACCTCAGTAGTCCCCAAAATTTTTATACAAATTGCAAACAATCAAATTGCTGCTTTACTGTTGTCCTCTAATACTGTGCAATGCAATGTATTGGCAGGTGCTGTAAATGATATGGCATCCAACCCTGGTTATTACACTGAGCTGGTGGAGAAGTCCTTAGGAACGTGCACTTTGGCTACTGATGAAATTGAACGAGATTTACGTCGCTCCTTGCCTGAGCATCCTGCTTTTCAAAGTGACACAGGAATTTCTGCCCTCAGGAGAGTTCTTACAGCTTATGCATTCAGGAATCCACAAATTGGATATTGTCAGGTATAGAAGATTCGAGAGTCTCAGTGTTGGTTGTTGAAATATTAGCTCATGATGGCAGTATGGTAGCACCTCATAAAATCTGTCACAGAAATGTGGAATAGTTTCTTGCTTAGTGGCTCACTTACTTTGCTTATTTCATGCCATTGTATAAAATGAGTTTTTACATTGTACTTGGATTAGTTTATAAATGCTGTCATGTCCACTTCATATATGCCTTTGCGTTCTAACAAGACATATAGCACTTAAAAATATTTTTATGTACTTTAGATACTCTTTTCTGTATTTAATAACATAGAAGTAAAACTCTTGTCCTGAATATGGCTGTAGGTTATTCCAGCACTTTAAAAATATGCTGTACAGTGCTTTCAGAAATACAAATTCTAAGAAATAATACCAGTTGTGTTTTCTCTGTCTTTTCTCTTAAATGTTTCCTTTCTTGTTTGAATGTTGCAGGCAATGAATATTCTGACATCAGTGCTTCTGCTATATGCTAAAGAGGAGGAAGCATTCTGGCTTTTGGTTGCTGTGTGTGAAAGGATGCTCCCCGATTATTTCAATCGCCGAATCATTGGTAACATCCATCTGCTTTTTTATCCATCTTGAACTGAATGTCTGCCTATATTGAATGTCAATGGTTATTCGTTAAGAACAAATGTAAGGAATGAGCTGAAGACTGAGCAGTGGAGAGAAACCATTGCATTTGTTTCAGTATTTTGGAGTAGAAAATGGAGAACATTCCATGACTCCTCCTTCAATAGGCATGGATGTGATTTTCAGATATTGTCAGTATTCCAGGCATAGCTATTCAGGAAATARTTAGACTATTACACTGTTCTTTTGGAATTATAAGTGCAGTTCATACTATTTATTTGAAACTTAGCCAGTTTAGAAAAAGAAAAAGGAGTTACTTCAGGTCCAGACTTGGACTTYGATCTCATATACAGTTCTTACAGGTGTATATGTTGGAAGAAAATGTGGTGTGAAGTTTCATTCTTGTTGCAGAGGGATTGTACTGGCTGTTAGGAGAGTCACTGGAAGCAGCCATGTACTCACAAAGTGCCAACACACTTGGAGCATGCCCAAGACTCTGTCCCCAGGCGTGGAGAGCACAGCTTCCAGCATGGGGGAAGGAGCCAGTGGCTCCCTGCAGCTGGGCCGGGTGTGCTTGTGCAACAAAGCTGCACTAGGGCAGGAACTTTGTTTCTGGCTGGTGCTCTGAGAAGTGTGCTTCTCTGTGTTAAGATTTGGGTGGTGGTTTTGTTATCCTTTCCCTGCAGGTGCCTTGGTAGATCAGGCAGTGTTTGAGGAGCTCATCAGGGTTCACCTGCCTCAGTTGACAGACCACATGACGGACATGACTTTTTTCTCCTCGGTCTCTCTCTCCTGGTTCCTTACCCTTTTTATCAGTGTGCTGCCAATTGAATGTGCAGTCAATGTGGTGGACTGTTTCTTCTATGATGGAATAAAGGCAATCTTGCARCTGGGCCTTGCAGTGCTGGAATACAACATGGAGAAGTTGCTCACTTGTAAGGATGATGCAGAAGCAGTCACTGTTCTCAACAGGTATCAGTGTAACTGTTACTCTTTCAGGCTACATAGCAGCTGCTATAMTTGCATGTAGATGAGTCATTCTGAGGTAGCTGAGAAGACATCTAGCCAAGACTTCCAAAGGCTTCAAAGGAATTAGTGCTCATCTCAGGCTGAAATTCTGGAAGAGGTGTCTGGAAAGTGGGCCTGGATCCTCTGAACATCTCATCCTATWTTCAAGTTCACCTAAAACCATAACTATTTTGTGAATTTTAAAGAAAAAGCTGTGTGTTTTTAACCTTGAATTTGTATCATGTATAGAAGGCAGACTGCCATGATGAGAATATCTAAAGCCCATTATGGCTGTTCCAGACATCAGTTCAGGCTTCAACTTACAGCAGCAAGTTCTTCAGCTTAGTTCTTGTAGTTTAGGCTGCTGAATCCTCTGCTGTTAATGGTTTAAAATAGAAATAAGACCAAAAAAATGTGATGAGCTCATCAGTCATGATGAGATGTTTGTTCTGTGTTAGCAATATTGAAGTGTGCTTTAAACTGACGTACTGCAAACAAAATTTGTACTGTTTTTTCTTCGCTAACTAAATTCTCTTGTTGATGCTGTGGTTGTGTATCGTGGAGTATTAGAACAGCAAAATTACTGTGCTATAGCAGTTAACGAGTTATGACTGTTAAGAACTGATAATAAGAATTTCTGTTTAATGAGGTTTTTACATGTTGCATGTTTGAATGGGGTGGGAGCTACAGAATTATTGAAGAAAATGTAATTTTTGTTATGAGACCATGCAGTCTGGTGTTTATTGTAAAATCTGGCTTCCCCACTGGATCTATTTAGGCTGGTTATGTGGGTGAGATAAGCAGGTACAGATCTGTCTTACACATCTGGGGGAATTAAGATTGTCTTGTTCACAGTTCAGGACAAGCCTTTTTCTCTGTCCCAGTTAGTACAACCTTGCTATATGAATTAGAAAACCAGRGGATTGCCAAGTGGAACAGACCTTGGAAAGAGTCTAGTTTGACTTCCCACTAAAAAGGGTATATCTTTGTTTCTATTATAGCACATTTGTGCTAATGACTCTGATATTCTTTGTTTTTTCCTGTTCTCTGGTCACTTTTTCTTCAGTAGATGCCAATRTTATTATTTCATTGTGATAAACTGGTTCCTGCTGATTTCTCATGTGTTTGCTTTGTGCAGATTTTTTGACAGTGTCACTAACAAAGACAGTCCTTTACCTCCAGCTGTGCAGCAGGGCTCCAACCTCAGTGATACAAAGAGTGACCATCCAAAAGTGGACATCACTGATCTGATCCGAGAGTCWAATGAAGTATGTGTTCTTGTGGGGATGTTTTTGTATCCTGTGCAGTGTTAATGTTTCATGGGCTACTTTGCAACAGTGCAGTTGCATTGTACAAACTAGGGTAGAAAATCTGTCTGGATTGGTAGAAATTTGGCTCTTTACTTTGTTGAATTTTAAAATGTAGTTCAGTTTCATTCCTTYAACTCATGCATAAATGCAGATTCTTTGGCAATCTAATCAGGCATGAAGAAGTCATGTTTACCTAGAGAATAGAAGACTGTATAACATCACATTAAATTAATTCAGATTTTCATTATATATTGTATGAATATTCTTACTAATGCCATTGCCCAATACCAGTGCTCAGAAGCCAGACCAGTGAATGAGTTACAATKMAGAGATGCAAATTCTCTCTGCTTCCACTTTGTTTCAAACCAGAGGGATGCTGGTAGCAGTCTCCACAKGAATACAGAAAGCCAGCTCTTGAAGAAAACTCAACAGCTTATCCAGTTCAGCTTCCTGTCCAGCATCCTCCCAGATCATCCTTTAGAAAGTCTAGTGTTGTTAAAACAGTTCCACAAAAGAAAATCTGCAAAAACTCTAGTCCATCATAGGATTTGTCTGCCCATGTGGGAAAATATTGAGTTAATTTCTCTTGGATGTTCATAAAGCACTATTGAGGAGAGTTGGCTGTGGTTTTCTCCATAGCTCTTTGTTGCTGTTAGGTGGTTGTTCATCATTTACCCTTTCAAATCTGGTCATAGAATCAGTTACAGAATAGTTTGGGTTGACAGGGGCCTTTAAAGACCACCTAATCCAACCCCCCTGCAGTGAGCAGGGACAGCTAGATCAGGCTGCTCAGTTGGAGTCCAGCCTCATCATGACTCCAAATGAGAAGAATGAGTTTTAACAGATTGCTCTCCTAMAAGGGAGTTGCCAGATCTGTTCTTTTGCTAGGTTTAATACAACCAGTTCTTTTAACCTTTCATCAAAGTTAACGTGCTCAGACTCTTTTGTCTGTGCTGTAGTTTTTCATATCTTGTTTAAAGGGCATTGCTGATAAGGGGACAAACACACTGCAGAAGAGCTTCTGGAAATCCTGCCTAATTTGGTTGTTTATCACTCATTTGTTCTCAAAGTTTGTTATTAGAAGCAGTTTTGCCCATGGTGCATGGTGGTYGTGGTTAGGCCATGTCTTCCTGATTGCCTTTGCTGCTGAAAAGTGTCAAAAAACTTACAGAAGAGAAGKTAAATCTATTGAATTTCCTCATAAAAGGAAATTTAATTGATTTGACATGGTCTTGATAAAGAATGTTGTCCTGCTTTGATTAACTGGTTTCTGTTTAGATTTTAATTGTTTAATAATTTGTTCCATGATTTCTCTGGTAATTTCTTCTAGTTCTTGCCTCGTATCCCACTTTTCCTTAAAGAAAAATGCATTTATTCACTCCAGTGCTCAGACACCTTTCATGTCCTTCAGAAATTACAGAAGTAGCCAGGAATTATTCAGAAATTACTTAGCTGATTTCTTAATTTCATTAGAGTGAACTTCAGTCCCTAAAAACATGCACATCTTAGACTTTGCTGCCTTGCAGAAGTAGTCACCATGTGATAACAGAGTTGGGTATAGAGCCAACACACAGTAAAATCCCTTCCTTTTTCTTCCCACACAGGGAACTACTCCAGTTTCTTCTTTCTCCATCTCTCTGAAGCAGCCTTTCAAACACCCTTTTAAAAGTTAGGCTGGTTAAGGAGAATGTTAGTGCTCTAATAAACTATTTTTTCCTCAGAGTTTCTTTGATCTTCCTTTGTGTCCATGTCTGTAATGTGCCTATTAGATGCAAGAGAGACAAAGGTACTTGTTTGGATGTGTCTCCCAGCAGCTGATTGCATGCAATGGTGCTTTTCTCCTCAGAGGTACGGTGACATTCGCTATGAGGACGTGGAGAGCTTGCGCTGCAGGAACCGGCTTTACGTGATCCAGACCTTGGAAGCTACGACCAAGCAGAATGTGGTGAGTGACTTGAAAGAGTTTCAGCCTTCTCCCTGATAAAATCCACTCCCTTTTGAAAGGTTCTGAGAAGAGTTTCCAGGCCAAATATATGATTTTATACTGAACCCCTTCCTGTCTGCAGGGTGTCTGTTAACTGAGGCTTGGCCTGTGATGTTTTCAGGCTGCAAATCACAGCATGACCTTCTGTTCTCCTTACAAGCAGCACCATTGCCAACCACTTCAAAAGGCTGGTGCATCTTTCACACTTTGTGTGGATTGGAACAGGCTGACCTATATTTCTGTCTGCTGATGTTAATACTGTTCTCTTAGAGGCATAGAGCACCATACAGTAAAACAATTAAGCACCTGCATTTTTACTCCAGGAAGCAGCACTGAAGAGGTTATTGTAGTGYATTCAATAGAGGTTGCTTTTTGTCTGTGTTGTGTGTGAATGTCTGGTAATGTGGCAACTCTCTATCTTCCTATGTCATCCTTTCAATTCAGACTGCTCAGTGAAGGTGGAGGTTGTGAGGAGCTTCCTTTGTTTGCCTGTTTGCTGCAGTGGCTCATTTCCAATACCTGATGATAATACTAGTCTGTCCACCACCTAGTGCTTCTTTCTGTAGTAAGTGCTGGTGGTTATGCTAAGAYGGTATTGTTGTATTTAATTTTACAAAACATATATATTGTGAAGTTRGAGGGTGGTCTTACACCAATCTTTGTTTTTTAAAAGCTGTGAACATTTTCTTTTTATTTAAAAGAATTAGGATTCAAGCTTCACTGTTGAGAGCTGAACATGCATTTGCCCATTTAAAGGAAGCTATATGTTATGTCATTATAAATAATTGAGCTTTATCTCCTGGGTTTCATAGTGTAGGCTCCATGTATGTTAGTAACATGACTAGCATTAAGCTTGTCTTTTTTTGAGAAATTATTTATTTTAATCTATAATCTTCTGATTACTTTTTAAAATAAGTGCTGTTCTTACTTCTAATTGTAACATGCCAAAACCTAGAATATACAAACTCTGTCTCTTAATGTAATGTTAAATCTCCCATAGTGTTGTTCCAAAGAGGGAAGACACATTAATTAATTTTTTCTTGATTTTGTTTCAGCTACGTGTTGTGTCTCAAGAAGTAAAATTCAGTCCTAGTGATCTTGAAGAGCTTTATGAATTATTCAAGGTAATGTGCCATTTTCCTCACTTACCAAACAGCCATCTTAACAGTAGACTTTGAAATGGTTTTAGTAAATAAAGGTTGGACTCAATATATGTTTTACATGCCAGCTGTACTACTCATTATATAGTTAACTCCTCACATCTTTCCCCCAGAGAGACATGTTGTTTCCTGAAACCTAGTGTTTTATCTTTGCTTTGCAGAAGGAGCATTTTCTTTCCTGTTACTGGAGTGTAAATAGTCCTGTGCTGCAGCACCATGATGCCAGCCTGCCCTACCTTGAGCAGTACCGGGTTGATTGCCAGCAGTTCAGGGTTCTGTGCCACCTCCTGAGCCCCTGGTCACACTGTGCCAACAGAGACTCCCTGGCTCTCTGGACATTCCGACTGATGGATGAGAGTTCCAGCTGCCTTATAAACTTCAAACAATTTGCCTGTGTTCTTGGTATGGCAACAAAACACACCATGAGCACATTCACATGGCTCCTGGGAGTAGTCCTGTTGAGTTTCTTAACACAGGGTCAAATAATGTGATTTTTATTTACAGGCAGAATAGTTTCCTCTTGGAGATTAAATTTAAATATGGCTTGGCCATCAATATATCCACAAATGAAGAATGGTCTGATCTCATTGCCCAGCCTGTTTGGTTTATGATAATTCTTCATACTAAGTCATCTTTTACACTGATTGTGCAGGGTGACCAATGCMTTACTCCTCTGGGAAGCTGAAAGTTTTCTTGGCTCAGTGCTCTGTACCTTTCATCTTGTTTTCAAAGTGTTATGTTCAGGAAACAAAAGTTTAAGGGAAATTCTGAAGACATTAGTRCTTATTTCTTTTGGTGCTGTGGTTTTATTTTAGTAAGTCATAGACATTATTAGTGTTCTTTCATCAGTGTAGGCTAACYCCAGGCTCAGCCACAGGTGATAGAGCTTTCTTTAAGCTTCATATCTAAYTATACTCCCTGTAAGGTAGGGCACATGTCCAGTTCCAGCCTCTCTGGGTTGTRTTTAAGTTAAGAGGGTATTTTAAAGTTTGGTCCAGTTGAATAGACTGTCCTTTCCCCTAACAGATACGATGTATAATGGAAGCTTCACTGACAAACTCAAGTTTCTTTTTAAGTTGCACATCCCTCCAGGTAAGTGAGAAACAATGTCATTTGATTTTTGTCATTGTTATCACTGCTTTGGTAATGCCAGGGGGAACCCACTTTATTTAATCATTTATTGCAGCTTTTACTGAAGTAGAATCTCTAAGCCCTTCCAAAGGGGATGATCTTTCAAAAGAAGAACTGATGCACTTGAGCCAGCTCAGTGGTAAGCTCCAGAGTGTGCGGTTTTGCCTGCAGAATACTAAAAGGAATCTATTAATTACTCCGTGAAAAATGGGGAGCTTTCTTCTGAAAATGAGTAAATCCAGTAAATCATATCCTTGTTAACAGGATCCCTTGTGAAGATCTTCTGTAGATAGTTACAATTTAATAAACTTGTGCACAAGTTGTGGATAGCTCATCTGATGGTTGAATTCAAAGGCCTGTGGGTGTTTACATGGAAATAGGGGAGTGTATTTGGTTGGCATTTGTCAGCATTGTGGGCAGCCTGTTGCAGTGTTGAAGTGATGGCTGTTTCATTTTTCYTGGGCATAAAGGAATGGTATTTTCTGCCTCAGGAATTAAAATACCAAATCCATACTTACTTTGAGGYGCATAAGTGTTTCAAAATTCTTTGCTTTCATTTTAGACCAAGTGAGCTGAAAAAGCTTTAGTRGATTTATGGAGTTGATAAAAGAATCTGTTTCAAATACTCTTGAAACCTGTGGAATTTTTATAGGGWAGACAGATCCCTTTTTGGTTTTAAAATCTGCCTAAAGTAGAMAATATATGGGTGCTGTTGCTGCTGCTTTTCAAGTCTTGCACCATGAACTTTATAAAGATAATTTAATTGATAGCAGTTTCATTGGGGATCTTCACAGTGGCTTCTATTTTTATAGAAAGTATGCAGATTTTGCCATGTGGTTTCTTCTTGACCTAATCTGTGCTGAGAACATTGAGGGTCTTGTGCCTTAAGGAAGGAATTTTTGCTAAGGGAAAAGAAACATTGGTCCTTTTTTTCTGAAATAAGTAACTTTTTTTTTTTTTCCCCCTAAATTGTAGTTTCATCTGTTGGGGATCATCTTGAASGTGATTCTTTGAAGAGCAGCCCAGAAAAAGGTGAAAGAATCCTGGTGGCACATTTGGTAACTGTGTCTTTTGGGGGAGTAGAGCTGGGAAAGTGTGTGGTGACAGAGTATATTAAGTAACATCAGCCTTAGCATGCTGCTAACATTCTGTCCTCTTATGTAAGTGTAGTTGTGGGAGCAAAAGGGCAAAAGTGAACTCTGGTCCTCTGTATGTCCTTGGCCCCACCACTCTGTTGAGATGGAGTGACACTGAAGATGTCAGTTCTTTTGCTTATCATCCCTCGTGGGAAAGTCTCTTGTTGGTTCACTTTTTTTTTTTTCACTTCTTTCCCTTTAAAAAGGTAAGGGGAAGGTTGACATTCAGGCATATCTGAAGCAATGGCAAGATGAACTTCTTAAAAAAGAAGAAAATGTCAAGGATTTGCCAAGAATGAATCAGGTAAACTGTTTGAGTCTTATTTAAATCTCTTTTAGGACCCTTTAAGTCCTATTAGAATATTTCWGAAGGATTTTTAGGATCCCTTTAGTTTCAAATCTTCACATCAATCATTAGACTGTGGTTTTTTAAAAACTGCTGTAATGTATCAAGGCAGGGACTATGAGACACACGTGGGTTTCTCAGGGCAAGTCCATCCTGTTGTTAGAGCTGCTGCACCAGSTGCCAGGCAGCAGCAGGCACTGGACTGAGCATACAACAGGCAGTGAAACAGAACAGCTGTGTTGCTCTTCTCATAGCAGTCTCCTCTGTATCTCTCTGTAGTCTCAGTTCATCCAGTTCTCAAAAACTCTCTACAATCTGTTCCATGGGGATCCTGAGGAGGAGCTCCTGTACCGGGCCATCGCGGTGGTGACCAGCCTCCTGCTGAAAATGGAAGAAGTTGGCAGAAGGCTGCAGAGTCCCATGTCACCTGTCAAAAGTCCAGTTGCTGTTACAGAAGTGGCTGCTGAMGTGCCCAGAGAGAGGCAGGAGGAAAGCAGCTCTGAGCAGACTGAAGGCAGTAGAGCACAGAGTTTGGAAGGGAGCCATGAGTGGTCTTTTGCCTTTGAACAGATTCTGGCATYCTTATTAAATGAGCCAGCCTTTGTGAGATTTTTTGAAAAACCTCATGACATAAAAGCTAAAATAGAGAGTGCTAAAAATTTACAACTTAAAGCAAGAACCAGAGTGTAATTTTCTGTACATTTGACTYTGAATTAATCACATAAAGTGCTTACAAATGAAGGTGTAACTATGGAAATCAAGTCTGGTGTTGACATAGGAAATTAAGTTTGAAGAATTAGCTTCAAGTATCAGATTACTGGTATGTAATGTAAATAAAAATAGTTTGAAGCACAGTCACTTTCTTGCATTGTTCATAAAGTTTCACTCCAAAATAGGGACTGAATAATGAACTGCCTTTACCATGTTATAAAAACATGCAGCATTGCTTGGAGATACTGGATGTGTACCTGTTGCAAACCTGTCTGAATCACTGTTAGAGTAGGTGTTCTCCTGGTTCTTTTCTATTACTGTGATAAAAGGAATGACTTTTTCCCATTTTCACTTTAAAGGAGTGTCAACAGCTTGGAGGTTGTCTTCCACATTAGTTATTTCCAAATTGCTTGTGGACTGGGGCCAAATCAGGGTTAAGACTAAGAACAGAGGCTATGGTASCATGGCAGGACTGTGAGATTAGAAAAGGAAGTTGTCCTGCTCACAATTCCTCTGCATTGATGTTACCCACGGGTCTGGACTCTAGTGAATTCCAGCCCCTCTTTCCCATTTTCATACCAATCCTCCTACAAAGAAAAGCTGAAAAGGATGGAAGCTTATCTGGTCATCCAGGCTGCACAAGGATGCAGAAACTAATACTGATTGTTTAAAATCAAGGGAAAGCGGTGGCTAAATCTGTCTGACCACATGGTGGTTGTAGTTTATCTGGCAAGAGGAGCCATTGTTGGCTTCTTAGGAGCATGTTGACGAAATGTGGAGTTTTGCTGGTGTTTGGAAAGCCCAAACACAGGCCATCTGTAGCTGAGTGTTGACTATTGAGCTGCTTAGGGACAGATTGCAGTTGCTTCTTTGCCTACCCTGAGTCCATATCTCAACCCAGTAATTACTATTGCTTTTCTATAGCACTTTGGATTGTTGCTGCTGTAATATTTTCCCTCTGTCAGGATTCAAGGCAAAAAGAAAATCCCCATGAATCTGACTTGAAATTTTTAATATATAAARTATGATATAGTAGACATCCTGTGGAGGAAAGCTCTGCCAGTGTAAAAGCTGAGAAATGTTGACCTTAAATCTTTGGTAGCTGGTGTTAGAAGGAATTTAGAGAAGGAGGGTAAAAGCTTGTGTTTTAACAACAACAGCAAAGTAAGTGGGGAGTCTTGCTACACTAGTTTAAAACATCTRTTTCCAAAGCCTGTAAGACAATCTTTCTCTGCAGAGCAGCATTATTTTTATACTGTGCATGTTTTATAAAGAAGCAGAATGGGGATGATGGTATATTTCAGAGGCTTTTTGTGCAATACTAGTATGAATGAAGAATAAAACAAATTTCTGACTTGTGTTACAGGCACTTTGTGAAATGCCATCATTGCAGTTGGTGTTAAATTTATGAATTATGTCTTACACTCTCCTCAATACTCTCAGGTATYAATGTAAAATAAAGTTTTACTGAAGAAGGCCAAAAGCTGTATCATATATGTGAAGAATGAGGAAGCTTTTTTTCAGAAGCCTTCACAAAGTAATTGCAGTTGATACAATATACTGCAGATTTGTATTTTTATGTATAAAATAAAAAAAAACCGAATTTATCCATTTATGTGGATATGGATAGGGCCACACTGTGTTACTTTTTAAAAATGTTTTCACAAAGTTGTTCAGAAATACAAAGCAGATGATGTTTTTCTAGTCCAGGATGTACCCAGATAAGGCTTGATCAGTGAGTAATTCTGCAAATAGCCATGATGAAATTAATGGAGCCTTATACAGCTGCCCCTACCAAAAGCTTTTGTAGGTTTATGAGAGATGCTGTTTATGTCAACAAGTAGTCAAAGCTGTAAAGTATTTGCTAATGAAAGTAACAGAGATATAAAAGTCTTAAAACTCAAGAAATTTTTTGATTGAGAGCCAAGATGTGAAGATCTAAGTGCAAAAGAAGGTGAAGGAACTTGCAAAGTACAACAGCCTTCTGTTGTTACCTGGTTGTAAAAAGGTGCTCAGTTTGTACAATACCCTTTTCTCTTAGTGCCCRTCCACGAGACTGCAGAGCCTTTGCCAGCTGGGTAGTAGCACTTGTCAGATGTCATATCCATGTATGAAGAGCATATTTATCAAAATAGATTTAATGTGATGATGTAGGGGGGAACACTAACTTTTATTAACTGCATGGATTTTTTCTGTTAAATTTATTTATACTTTTCCCCAAAAGGGGTGGTGTCTTTAAATTGTTCCTGTAATACAGCTTCAGGCTGATCCAGGAAGACCAGTCACACACCAGGCATCCAGTCACAGTGACCAGGCATCCAGTCTCAGCAGGATGGAGGGTGGAGTGAGGTCACTTCCAGTAGGTTGGCAGCACTCAGCTGGCAGATTCTTCCTGTTCCTCTTTTTGGACCCTCTGGATCATGGGCTGATTATCTGGGGAGAGGCAGATGTAGCAAGTGCCAGTGATTTCCAAGGAGTGTAACCCAGAGGTTTTATTTGCTGAGCTACTTCCTCAGGGCATCATAAGCTGAGCTCTCCTTGTGACAGAGGAACTCTGGAGTTGGTGTCTAGCTTCTTTCCTTCCCTTTCCTATTCCAGCTCCTTCCATCCCTATTCCAGACAGGCTGGCTCACAAATAGATGCAGGTTTAGCTGGCACTGGTGGAGCTAGAGCAACAGCAGCTCATTCCCTTCCTTCACTCCTGGAGAGTGATGCCTTGACTTCACAGCCCTGCAYAGTCAGGGACAGAGATCCCTGTGCTGTGCTGCTTCTTGGCCAGATGAAGTTGGTGATACAGAGATGGCCCCAGACTCCCATCACATCCCCTGAGGGTGCTGGTGTGCACCTGAACAGGAAGCAGCTTGGTTAAGTTAATTCTTTTGTGTCATTTCACTCACCTGTGTTACTTTTTTTCTGTAAGTTTCCATGAAGTTTTCCACCTTTATTTTCAGGTTCAGTCATAGGAAATAAATGAAGGTGCATCATTCAGTAAAAATAGRCAGCTGTAGATTGCTACAGCTGTTTGTCCAGCTTGACAATTGCAGTGCCTGCTGCAGTGTGACTTAGCAGCTGTGTCGTGGTCACCCCTGCTGTGGGGGACACTGCACAGTCCCTCCTCATGGCTGGGCCATTGTTGCTAAATGCCTTTTGTCAGAGCTGTGCCTGGGGGCACAGCCAGCAGAGCTGGGATGTTCCTGGTCTTGCCATATGGAATGTGCTGATCGGAGCCTGACTGCTCCCTGTGCTCTGGGTGACAGCCCTGACCCGCACAAGGAACTGGCTGCTTGGCCTCTGTGCCCAGCTCAGGGGAGGGAATAGCTCAAATTATAAAAATGCCAGCTCTTTCCACCATGGGGGCCAACTGATGGTAATTAAACCGGTAGCATTTTCCAGGACATGGAAGTGGCTGCTGCCATGTGATACAGAAAAATCACTTTCTGTTTCCATCTATTTCTAAAACAAGCCACTTGTTTATCAGTCTAATGGYTAAATAATAATGTAAATTTAGAAGAGTTTGCTACCGTAGTGACTAAGAAATTGTTGTGTGTTGATTTTATCAGAATTTTCTTCTCCAATTGTACCATACAAGGTTCTTGATTGTGATTGCTGTTGTTATCTGGACTAAAACAGAAGGAAATACTCTTGATWTGTTTCCAGAAAAATAGGCTATTTTGTCTTTTTTGCTATAGCTTTGTCACTTTACCAAGACAGCAGCACATGTTGGTGTTGACAGATTGGCTTTTATACAATGTGTTGTATGCAGAGGTACTGTAAGACAAATGGGGTGTTAAATAAAATATTGTTTCCCTTAAGTAAAAAAACCCCTGTGTTTGAGGCATTWTTATTTCCTGTGATGGCCTGCTGTGGAAGTTCCTTCAAGAGTGTTGGTTATGTTAAAGCCACATTTAGTCAGTGCTTTGCAAAACAAGGAGCAAGCCAAAGCCTCTGCTGGGACAGCAGCCTCCCAGAGGAGGAGGAAAAATGGAGACCTGAATTTTGAAGCCTGAGCTGGCTTCAGTGCTGGGCTGCTGAGTACTGGCACTTGCTTTGTCCATCCAAATTCAAACACAGTGTGCAGGCCCTGATGCCTTGTTCTTTCTAATTTATGTTGCCTCTGGCTCTGGTGACAGAAATCCCAGTCCTTGTCCTGAGCCCCATYCCTGCAGCTGTCCATGCACATGGACACCATGGCTGCTGCTCTTGTCTCTCCTGGAGAGCAGGGATCAGATCCCTAACAGACCCACACCACCCAGGGAATAACAAGATACATAGTGTGTAAGAGGTCCTACAAGTATTATTTTATTTCTTCTTAATTTTTTTTAAATACTATGTACAATCTGTTTAAAGCTTGTCAAAATGCATGGGCTCCCATTCAATGGAGCTGTGCAGGGACATAGATTCAAAACAAGAATAAAATCTTTACTGTTCATCTTCATAAGACACTTACTTTTTCCCATTACAAAATACTTTTAAGAATAGTAACATTTATAAATGTATTTATATGCAACATCATATAAAATAAACCAAGATTTATACTCAATTCTAGAGTTTTTCTTATTTTCTTTTTTTTTCTTGCATGGACTATATACAATATATACACTAACTCATTGTGTTTGTCAAATCAGCCTGATTATACCCACCAGGCTTTAGCTTATATGTACAAATATGCTAAAAGTGCAAGACTTTATTATTTAAAGCTGCCTGTGTTTTCAGAGGTCTGGAATTGTGTGGCCTATATATATTTATATATAGATATACATCTGCATACATATAAATGTACATTAAAAATACGTATATCTATATATAGTCATGGTATATAGGTACTTGTGTACTAGAAAACCTCAGAACATTTATGACTGATAGGTCAACACCGACACTGGAGGCCAACCCTGCTGCCTTCAGTCACGTCCCTGCCCTCTGCTCATCACCAARTCACACTTTTGTTTTCTTGTCGGAGGCTGGGGGGGCATGAACCAAACCCACCAGCAACCCTCAATTCCAAATGAGTCATAAAAGCACAGGTCATAGCTAACGCCGAGGTAAACAAATACAAATCAACCTGAATAAAGACATCTTTTACCCATCTGTTTTTTTCAGAGTGACAATATAAGGCAAAACCCCCCTGGCCCTGACTCAGCCTTGCCCTTGGCTGGAGGCAGACTGAGCAAAGACCAAGCAAGCCCCAGAAAGGGTCGGTGGGATTTTGTCCTTTGGAACATGTTGAGAAAACAAGGCCCTGCCCTGAGGCAGTGCCCGGACTGTGCAGCCCCCACCCATCAGCAGCGAGGCCAGTGGCTGGGGCGGCTCTGAGAATAAGGGGGCACGTGATAAAGTGCATTTTTAGGTCTCTGGTTTTAGCAAGGCTGGTCTAACATGTAAACATCCTCACCAAGCTCCTGTGCTCCTGGCTGGGAGCTGTGAGCAGGGGCTGTGCCCCAGCCCTCTGTCCCTGCAGCCCAGGGCTGCCATCAGCAGGGCTGTGCCAGGGCACGGCCCCATCTGGACACCCACCACCCCCACCTCCCCCAGAACCCCTTACCAACCCTATTTATTTTTAGGACTTGCTGTCAAAACCACAGCCATGCCAGAAAACTGCTCTGCCTCAGCAACCTCCCTACCAAGCCCTGTTAAAAAATACACCCCTCAAGGCCCTGACCCCATCCACCACCACCTCTGAGATCTGTGTGAGTGCCACCTGCCATGGCCGGGCTGTGTGGTGCTGGGACACTGCAGACCAGCCACGGGGATGCTGGGGTGATGCAGRGTTAATGGGGAAGTCAGGGAAATCACAGCCTTTCCCTCCAGCCAGCCACAAACTGTGCAATGCTGGAGCCCTAATGCAGATTTATGTTTGCCTCCCCTCCAATGTTATGTGCCAAGGCTATGGTGGAAAAAAATCCCACAAACAGCTCCCAAAAATATAATCCCCTCCTACTGCATCCTCATGAGCAACCCAGCTGCCTTACAATGGGGAAAGGGAGACCCTAAAACTAAGAGTGCTTTAAAAACAAGTGTCTCCCATCCTGAAGGCTCTGTGCTGGCCCTTCCTGCARAACAAACCTGCAGAGCAGGGAAGCCCCAGGTGTTAATATTTCAGCCCCACAAAGGCAGGTGTTCCAAATCCCAGCCCCAGCAGTGAGGTGGCCCTGGCCCATGGCTCTGCTGTAGCCAGGATTTCTTGTCCTGGTGTGAAATGGAGGGGCTGGCTCAGTGTCCAAGCACCCARGGGCTGCCTGTGCTGTGTGGGCAGGGGCCCAGCCAGGGTCTGTGCTGACAAGACATGAGCCCTGATATTGGACACAGGCTGTTGGGCACCTCATTGCTTCATCCTCGGGGCAGCCACATTCCCCAGCACACTGCATGTGGGGAAAAATGTCTTTATGCTGCTCTGAACCCAGGATCCACCGTGTCTGGGAGCCCTGGGAGCTGTGCAATCAGTGTCCCAGTCAAAGCCAACCATGCAGCTGCTTTTGCCCAAGGGAGGGGACCCATGAATAGCCAGGGGTTGGCACAGCTTTTGTTCACAAATCCACCTCYGCCCTGGCCAAAACACCAAAGCACCCCAGGGCCCTGCACCAGTCCCTGAAARCTCCTGGCTGACCCCAGCTCCAGCAGCCTGTCCTCCCACTGCCACTGCCCCAGGCAATGTGGCACAGCAAAACCCCATCCCCTTGCCCAGGAGGAGCTGCTGGGAACAGCCCCTGGTGCAGCCRGGCTGGGGAGCCCTGCTGTGCCCTTTTCTGAAACACAGAGCTGCTGGCAGCTGCTCGTGCCAAAAGCTGCCCCACCAGTAACATCAGGAACACCAGCTGCTGCAGTGCTGCAAGGGCCCAGAAACAGGCTTGCAGAAGGAAAAGAAGGAAACAAAAAAACCCCAAAACACCATATTTAAAAAAAAAAGGCAAACCCAAGCATTCTTCACTTGGTTTCAACAGACAYTAGGAACTAAACATTAGGAACTAACTCCTCCCTAAACCTTGCTATGTCTGCCAGCTAAACTTTACTGCTCTGGTCCTAACTGGTCCTCTGCTCGCTGGTGCTAACTAACCACTGCCTTCACTGCCTTGCAAAGTTTAYAGTAATGGCCAAACCCATCTACATTTGGGCTCTAACAATGCCCAAAGTTAGTACTCAGCTACTAACACTCCAAAAATGTACTTTTAAATTTTTCCTTTGGAAAGACACAAACAGTAGGGACACTTAACTATACACCCACTGAGGAATAAACTGGCTTTTCAATTCATAAATATAAACTTACAGTTAAAAAGTGACAATTTACAAAAATACAATTTATTGCTGACCCTATGGGCTTGTAACATTGTGTATTGTGATTAGACATTTTGGGTTTGCCAAATTGAAATATGACCTAGCAAAACCACAAAGTTTGCTGTCATATGCTGCTCGATGCATGTTTGTTTGTTTTTAYGAATAGAAACATTTACAACTACATCACTTGAAACAACAAAAAAAAAAGGAGTAAAGATTCTTTGTCTGTAACCTGAAAAATATTTGGCTACAGGGAGTAAAAACCATATAAATTTATCTTCACTTGTTAACCAAAAATAAAACACGACAATATTGAACTAGCTGCGATGTGAGCTGGTATAACAACAGTAAGAAATTCAGGCAAAAGTGGTGTTATGTAAATTAGCAGCATTATCCAAACTCCTGGAAAAAAAACCTGCGGGACTGAGGTATAGAAAAAGGAAAAAGAATTCACAATGGACCTACTACAGCAAAACGAGTTATGTACACGGTAATCCAATGGTGTCCTGTGGACTGGTACAGTCTATGTGCTCCAAATGCTGGGCTTAAATTCACAGTGACTTTCAGCATTGAAGTCCTGAATGGAAAAAGGTTTTTTTCCATTGCAAACCGAGCTCCWTGATGGCCTGATGCCTCCCCTCCCTGCAGCAAGAAGGCACCACTCCCAGTGGCACCACGGTGCTGGGCCAGGGCACACCCTGCTGCTGGGACAGCATCACCGAATACATTCCATGCATCTGGCTGCACGGCACTCCCCCCAAACCAGGCCCCTGCAGCCATGCATCCCTGCCAGAGACCATCCATCCCTGCCAGAGACCATCCATCCCTGCAGGCACCATGAGCCCGACCTCTCCCGTGCCGTGCTCCGAGGGCGCCGTGCTCTCCCGCGCGCCGGGCGCGGCGGCTGCAGCCGTGTGCTCCTTGTCCCCAGAAGTGACCTCAGGGCAGCTGCATCTCGGGCAGGTCAGGCAGGTTGCAGGGCTGGCCCTGGGTGTGGTGGCTCTGCTGCTGTGGGTGCAGGAAGTAGCTCAAGGGGTTCTGCTGCGGGGCGTGGGGTGGCTGGAAAACGCGCTGCGTCGGAGCCCCAGGCACCAGCTCAGGACCCTGCATCTGTTGGGAGACACAAACCTGAGCAGTCAGACCTGCCCCAGCACCCAGCTCTCCCTCTTGCTGATGCTGAGACTCATGCCCTGCAGTGTGTGCATCAAGCCCTAAACTTGGTATGAGGGTATGAGCTGTGGTCCTCAGGATGCTGCTGCTGTCAGCAAAAGCAACAATGCCTGGAGAGCACAGACCCACCTGTCCTAACAGGCTCCCGGGGAGCCCAGCAGGAATGGAGACCTCCAAAAGCTATTTGGAGGTACAATCTGCAGGATGTGAAACTTGAATCTTTCTCTGGAAAGATCTTCAGACAACCAAAGAAGAGGTCCTAGAGTAACCATGTACCCATGGCTGGTACTGCAAAGACCTGGACTTGCTGTTCCACCCCCTGTTAAAGGCACTGTGTCATCAAACTCTGGTTTACTGTGGCCCTGGGGCTATTTTATCTGTTCCASCATCATCATCCTGCTGTCCACACTGCTGGTCCTCAGGACAGCAACACAGCCCATGAGGACTCACCCAAAGCAGGGACAGCTCCTGCCCACATTTCCTGACAACAGCAATTCATTTCTCACTTTRAATCTAGCCCTGCTGTGTGCCTGCTTTCAGCTGAACCTCCTCCTCTTGCTTTCTTTTCTATCTTTGTCTGGAGGACTGTAACTTAACCTCTGCCATCCCRGCAAGGCTTGGAGAGTGTGTAGCTGATGAATTATTAGTTCCAACAACCTCTTTCCTTGGTGGTGTCACTACTTCAGCATGTACTGATATAAACTGTGTGCTAAAAAACCAAAATCACCTCATCCAGACACGTGTGTTGTGAAATACCCTTTTTTAAAAGAGAAAGCTGTAATGGCAGCTGATAAAAACTTTGCTTTGATGAGATGTAACAGCAGGAGGTATGTTTTCCAAACACCTCCTCTCTCATTGTTTTTCATGACTACAACAAGCTTCCCACCAGAGCTCCTCTGGATGAAAAGCTGTGTTCGAAAAACTGGGTATTTCTTTTGTGCACTCTGTGATAACAGAGTTTGTTGGAAAATATGGCCTTGAGCAGGTGCAGAGTCAGCCTGGAAAGGCTGAGCATCTGGCTATGTGGAGATACAATGGGAACAGAAGATGTGCAAAGGCCCTGACCAGGTTTGATCAGCCAGATTAACCCCATTCCTCCCAAAAACCCCAACCCATCCCAAACCATCCCTGTGCCTCCTCAGAAAGCTGCTCCTGCTCCAATACCTGAAGGTAGAGGCGGTGCTGCTGGACCTGCTGCTGTGGCCACTGGTGCAGATGAAGGGGTGTGCTGGGCTGGTGGGGGGTGAAGCTGGAGTGTGGGACAATGAGGGATGGGGAGAAGATGGGCGGCGGGGCTGGAGGCCGGGCAGGGCTGCAGGTGGATGGCTGCACCTGTGCTGCTGGGGGAGCCAGGCTCTGCTGCTCTGCAACAAACCTGCCACAGGGAGGAAAACCAGGCATGAGAACACACACCCAGACCCTCCCTCAGAACGGGCACTGGGGAGCCCAGCTGCTGCAGGAACCAGCCTGGAGCAGGGCTGCTCAAACCATGCAGACCTCGCTGACAGGAGGGCCCTGATTCCCCTCTGCCCACAAAGCACAGACGGGAACTAAATTAAGGTTTTTAAGGTTGTACATTTTCTCCATGTCTTGGTCAARCATTTTATGCTTTGCAAAGGCCAGAAAATAGTTAATTTTTAAATGCACTTCATTTATCATAAAGGTCTTTGTAATTAAAAAATRTTCTCATCTTTCTCCTAACTGGCTAAACTTTTGTTTCACTTCAGACTGAGACTGTTTGTGTTTGCGTGACCAGGTACAAGTTTTTTCACGTCTTTTTCAGTGTCATAAAGTGCCCTGCTAAGACACTGCAGGAAAACAAGGGCCACAGAGACTCACTTTCCTTGCTGCCTGCTGGCACTGCTCTGCAYGGGCTGGCAGCTGCTGTTGGCTGTGGGCATCATGGCTTGGATGGACTGATCCAGCAGCATCCTGTGGTGGAAGGAAAACAGGATGGTCAGGGAAGGGAGAGGTCCAGGGTGCAAGGTCCTGTCAGTCTCTAGAAACAACTCCTTGAAAATCCTCCAAGAAAGCAGGCAAACCACTACCTAGAAAACAAACTAATGAAATAGGATGCTTCTTATGACCTCACATCTCTCTTGTGAGTACTGCTGAGAAGATTGGGATTGTTGAGACTGGAGAAGGCTCCAGGGACATCTTATAGCACCCTCCAGTACYTAAAGGGGCTAAAAAGGGCAGGACAGGGACTTTTGGCAAGGGCATGGGGGACTGACTTTAAACTGACAGAGGGYAGGGTTGCATTAATTTATGGAAATATGGTGAGAAGAGGATTTAAGGCCCCTGATRACACAGCAGGATGTGCACAGCAGCCTGCCTGCCTGCACACTGGGCTCACCCCACAGAGGGAACATCCTCATGCTGGCTGTGGCAGCCCAAGCCCTGAGCCCAGCCACGCCTGCCCTCCTTGCTGCTGCTCCTGTCACTGCCCCAGGATGCTCCCAGCAGGGCTCTGGTACCTGAGGCTCCTGTCCTGGCTGTACTCAGCTGGTGTTTGCCTCTCAGTGCTGTCAGTGGGCACCTGTGCAGCCACAGTGATGGGGTGAGCCTGGGAGAACACCATGGGACTGTTGTAGAAGGGCACTGGGATGCTCCCCTGCCCTGGCACACAAGTTTGCTGGCCTTGGCTTCCTCTCATTGGGTGCTGCTGCTTCTGCTGCTGTACCTGGAATGAAGACATAGGTACTCATGTAAATTTTAAAGCTCCCTAATGGAAGGATAAAATAACCACTCACAGTGGGCAATGGGAAAAGGAGAAGGAACAATAGGATATTGTCCCTGAACACAGCAGTAGGAACAGTATAACTACTCAAGACCACCAAGCCCTTAGCATTTATTGTCCTTGCAGGGCAGGTGTTGGCATCCCCAGACAGTCTTTTGAGAAATAAGAGTACAAGGGTAAGGGCACAAGGCTTGAGGAGGAAGAGAACAGCGTAAGAGGGGAAGTGGAAATCTGAAGTCTCCAAGGAAAGTATCTCATCAGTCCTTTAAAGCAGCAGTGTTGGCTGTTTTGTTTTTGAACAACTCAAGTCTTTCCCATCTTAATAGTGGATTTRGGTCTAGTGGTGACAAAATTGTTTTTTCAAAGCTGCCTTCCAAGACTCCTCAGGCAGAGCAAAAGTAATCTTTTAAAAGGATACCTACTCCTGTGTTATGAAACCACAACTCTCGCTGGCTATGAATAATGAGCACGGTGTTGATGAGAGCCSAGACCTCCCATTCCATCCTCCCCAGGCACCAGGAGAACTCCAGCACTATCTGGGGTTTAACTGCTTTTTGGCTACCTGGTTTTTATTTTTAAAAAATAAGGAGACACTTGCTCACAAGTGACTCCTGACACAAACTCCTCAATGCCAGCTGCTCAGTAAAACCAGCCCAGAGGGGATGCACGGGATGCAGGGGATGTCAGACAAGTATTCAGGAGCTGGAGAAGCGGATGAGGAGGACAGTGGAGCAGCCGGTGACCTGGGGGGCAGTGCCACAGGGGTCCCTGAGGAATGGCTGCGGTGACAGCAGGTGGGGGCTGCAGTGCTGCTTGGTCCCGGGCAGGGCTGGCTGCTGTGRCTTCTTGGCCGCGCTGAGCCTGGGCGTGCCCTGGGGCCTCCGGGGGCTGGGCTGCTGCACGGCGGCGTTCAGGATGACGGGGATCGGCTGCTGCATCAGCATCTGCGGGGGAGAGAGGCACAGCAGCTGCTGGTTGTGCTGCCTGGCAGGAAYAGCACTGCGGCAGCAGCAGTACCTCTAAATCCAGGGGCAAAATGGACCATGAGTAACAGAAAATCAAATGTTAGCTCGTGTCAAATATTTATTCAGAGCCAGGAATGTTCCAGCTCCATTGTGCCTGCTGTGTTTTGCAGGAGTTGCAGTGGGGATCCAGCAGCACTAACCAGACATGGAACCACCAAACTTTTTTGTGCATGGGAGACTTTGGATTATTTTGGGTTTGCTTTTTTAAAAGCACAGGAATTACTGATTCAATACTCAGCCAGATATTGACATCACTCATCTCTTGGGAAACACCATTCCCACATCCAAAACCAAGTTACCACTTTGCCAAGAGTTCATTCCCAAATGCYTTTGCCACAGACAATTTTGTTACTGCTCTGTGTGCTCAAAGGAAAAGCAAATGTTTGGGGAGTYTGGGGGCACCAGGGGCAGCAGGTACCTGCAGGTTGGAGTCCTGCACGAGCTGGAGCTGCTCCTTGATGACATGGAGCTCCTCTTGCTGTGTTTTGATGTCAGCCTGCAGGATGCGAGTCCTCTCCTCCAGCTGCTCTTTCAGCTGGTGCATCATCCCCAGCTGGGTGGGGAAATGGTACACTGGCTGCAGAGAACAGAGAAAAGGGACCACATGGCAGGACCAGCTCTGCTACTCACATCCATAGCAATGCTGGATTCAGAAAAATGGCTGCTTTTCAGCTTTTGCCATAAAAAATATGATGCTGACAAAAAATGGCAATTGCATATTTAACCAAAGTGCCACTGTAGCTCCAGAGCAGCAGCACATCTGGCTTACAGTGCCTCCCTCCAGGTGTTGGTCTCTATAATTCCTGCACATATGAAGTGTCTATACACAGGACTCTCCTGTCCCCTCAGGATAACACCCTGGTGCTTTAGCCCCACTTGTGTTTTGGGGCAGACACTGCATCCAAACCCTTGCCACACCTCCTGGCTGGGCTTTCAGTTGTGCTGTTAATGATATTTGGCAGATGCCAGGTTCAAGATAGGCTGCAATCCACCTGGGGATCCATCCTTCACACCTACAGTGGCCATTTTCAGTCTCTGTTTTATGGTCTGAACATTTACTGCACTGACAGCAAAGCCTTGTAAGGACAGACCTTGGCATTATGGTTTATGACTCATTTTTCTTGCGGTTTTTGTTTTCTTTTCCTGGTCTAACTCAAACCTTCCATGACATCCCCCTCCTCTACTAAAACTCTTCAGCATTGTATCAGCCTGTAGGTAGCTGCTAGAGGTTCAGGGAGAAGGCTTCAGCAGCCCACAACACTTTTACAAGTGTAAACCTTCTCATGCTATTTCTCTGGGTGTCCCTCTGCTCTCAGAAATAAGTGGTTGCAATAAAGTTGTTGCAGGTAAATCTCAGCAACAGGAAGGGCACAGGAACCTTGTCCCCACTCTGGCATGAGCCAGCAAGGACGTGAGGGCAGTGAACCAAAGCCACCTAGGCTGCCCTGCTGACAGGACACAGCAGTGCACTGAACAAAACCAAAGCACATACCATCACAGGGTGCTGGGAGGGCACTGCCACGGGGCACTGAGAGAGTTGCTCCCCACGGCCTTGAGGAGTGGCCATGGCCTAGAAATGAAAACTTTGCCTKACTGTAGGTCCATAGCACCTCTAGTGCAGAGCTGGTGCTTTAACAGCCCATACCAGGGATGAGCAAGTGCAGGGAATTGGACAAGGATAAGTCTGAAGGGAGAATTTAGGTTCCTGCATGCCCCTGACAATTTCAAGTCCTTGGTGTCAGCACCCATTTTGGATAAAGGCCACCTCATGTGTACAAACGCCAAGAGAAGAGGGTCAGTGGTGAGAAAAGGYATTTAGCCTGGAGGAACAAACTGAATGCTGGAAGAAGGCAGCAGAGGAGCYCCTGGTGTCTCTCCATGGCTCTGCCAGCCAGCGGCACTCCCCAGGAAGCCCCGGCACACCCAGAGTGTGGGATGCAGCATCTCTGGGGGCGAGATCAGCGCTTGCTGCGCTCCTTTCCCTGCAGCCTCAGAGGGCTGAGCACTGACCTGGGCGCTGCCGGGCGCCGCCAGCCGCAGCGCCGCCTTGTCCCCCGGAGCCCCCGGGCGCGTGGGGGTGCTGGTGTCCGTGCGCCGCATGGACGACGTGGCTGCGGGAGAGACACTCRCTGAGATACAGCCCAGCCCTGCCTGGGTGCCCTGCCTGAGCCTGAGATCCACCTATGCAGATGGGCACGGACCCAAACGGCGCCAAAGTGGGTCCTCAACCTGCCCCCCTCTGGTCCCTTGGCCTCCCCACCTGACTTGCTGGGTTCCCTCCTGATGCTAAYCCCTATTCAGCCTGCCCTCCATGGGTGTATCCAGATAAGATCACTCTCCCCAGAGCAAGAAAACTCCCCTGGGTTTCCTACCCATGACAGAGCACTTCAGTCATCTTGCAGCCTCCCCAGGGCAAGGAGGGCACTGATGGGAGCTGGGATGAAGCTGCCAGCAAGGCAGGCATCCTTCTGTGCTCCTTCTGCAGGGATTTCAMATGAGAGACCCCATAATAAAATGATATTATCCCAACATAAAATTTTTGTCAGTGAGCTTGGTTCAGTCAAGCCAGCGAGTCCCCTCCTGTCCCCAGAAGCACAACAAACAGCCGTGACCCTCGGCTGGTGACAAGCCCGGGGAAACCGGCTCTCACACAGGGGGTGGGTAMGAGCGAGGAGGCAGCAGTGGCCGCGGCCCTGTTGCTGCTCTGTGACTTGTGACACTCGGCTCGGCGCTGCCCTGCGACCTGCCATGACTCGCTGTGTCAGCCCCAGCGCTGAGCATGCCCTCCCACCCCGACCTGGTCCCTCCCAGCCCAACCCCAGCATTCGGGAGGCTGCTCCTCCCTCCAGCCCACCCCAGCTGGGCTGCCCCGGCACCTACAGGTGGAGTCGGACAGGGTGGTGTGCGAGGAGCGCCGGGAGCTGTGCGAGGACAGCGACACTCCCTCCCGGCTGGCGTCCTGGCTGCTGCCGCACTGCCCCACCTCCAGGTAGCTGCTGTGGCTCTGCGGGAGCGAAGCACAAGGGTGAGACCGCCAGCAGCAGGGAATGGCCTGGAAGAGCCCTCCGCCTCGTGGAGCCCTTGTTTGCGGACAATCCCTGCCCGCCCGGCCCCGCTGCGCTCACCCCAAAGCCCGCGGGAGCCTCGCTCATGCCCCGGCACCCACCCGATGGCAGCCAGCAGCACTGGAGGATTGCYCCTCGCTGGGAGTGCTGCCCACGGCCACACTCTGCTGTGCCAGCTCCTTCTCCCCTGCCTACAGAGCCCTGGGCAACGGGAAATTGCTTTTGTCAGCCTCTTTCTGCCCGATCTCTTCAGGGGTGTCACAGCTGGCTGGCTGCGGTGYACTGGGGGTGGTGGCAGGGGGAAGGAATGAAGGTGGCAGGAGGTGTTACCTGGGGAATGGTTTTATCCATGGAAGAGATGGAGAGAGACGACTGGGAAGGAACAGGGACCAGCTAGAGCCCCAAGAGGACCTACAGCAAATGGCTCCTGAGGGGCACAGGCACTGGGCAGTGCTGAGAGCTGCAATGCCACTCACTGCTCCCTGGGCAGCAGGGGCTCCACTAGCCTGTTCTGGGCAGCAGAGGGGAACAGCCTGAGCTCCCATGAAATTATGTCTGAAAGGCAATGAGGCTGCTGGAATGAACAACAGCCCACTTGAAATGACTTTGATTGCTGGTCTTATTTGTAAACTACCAAGAGAAGAAACTTAAAAGTAGTGAAAATGACCCTGTTACTTGGGCTGGTGTGTGGTGATGCCAGACTGACTCAAGCCATGGAAATTACTGCTCATAGAATTTATAGGTCACAATCACTTGGTGTGATCTAGCAACTGAGCTGAAATCTAGGTAAGTGTTTTCCCTTGCCTTCCCATCTTCATCTGAGCATCAGTGATGAGCTGGCACAAGCAAAACAGGTACCCTGTGGTACTGCCCTACCCTTGGATCCTYTGTGCCTTGCTAAGGGTGACAGGTACGGCAATCTGGCCTCCAGCTCCAGCTCTGCTTCTGAGCTGAGGTTTGTGTCCTGGTCTCAGAAAGATTACAGGGACCAGAACAGAGAATGCAACTKCTGAATTCACAGCTATTGTGGAATCAGAGAATACCTGGTGTTACAGACCATCTAGTTCCAATCCCCCTGCCGTGGGCAGGGACCTCTTCCACTAGATCAGGCAGTTCAAAGCTCATCCAGCCTGTCCTAAACCAACATGGACAATTTGGAGCCATGCACCAGAAAGCTTCTTAGGGCCTGCCTGAATCATGACCCACTTCAAGGCTTGGAATGAGATGGCAGTAAGAAAATGGAGAACAGATATTTCCCTCAGACTGGTAAGCTATGACTCAGTTTGGTTTAAACATCTCCTCATTCAGCTGTGAAGGAACGTGGTACCTTTAGAGAAGAGGATGCCAGTTCAATTGATGACTCTTCGAGGCCGAGATCTCGTCTTCTCTCAGCCCGAACTTCTGCGTAACTAAAACAAAACCAAAAAAAAAACCAAAAAATAAATCCCCAACAAAAAAACCCCACCAAAACCCAACAAAAATTTATTTTACAGCTTCTATGCAGGTATCCTACCACAACAAGTGTACATTCATTTTCTAACCTGATGATGATGAACAAGCATCCTTTATTTGCATGGTAGTTCAGTGATCCCTGTGACAGTGCCTTGGGCAGGTCCCTCCTTCTGAGGGTGCACAGAACTGTACATGCATCAGAGTCAACATCCTGCACTCCAGTGGAAGCTCCAAATACAAACAGGCAGCTACACAAGTGCAATGTGAAGTGCAGGAACCCCTACAAGGTGCCTCTAGAACTGTATATTTTCTTTCCTTACTTTTCTCCCTCTGAAATAATGAAATATTTACAGTAACAAATGCCCTATGATTCACCACTGGGATAAATTGGAGAGGATGTTTCAAAGACTCTCTGAGTGCTCATGCATTGTGGGYACTGAGAGGTGCCAGACTTTAGGGTGATGAAATATTAATGAGCTGCAACCTTTGTGGGAGGCAAGAGAAGCTGCTGAACCGACCTCACTTATATCATTGTGGTAATGAATTTTCCTGAAAGAACATTTTAACTTCTRTGCTTCAATAACATATTTTAAGCCTTAACTATCTGAGACAGAATTGAACTTCAAAATCAATTCAGGACTACACCATTAGGTTTAAGAGGCACTGGAAGCAGAAAGAAGAAACAAGTTCATGCACAATAAATTCAGCCCTTAAAGTGAAGCTGAATTCCCTGAAGGATGGCAGAAGTAAGACAACAGAGAAGTAATCTCTCTGTATAACACTTGCTTATGTTAGCACTTCATGTGTAGTTATACCAGAGATCACAGAATCAAAATCAAAAGAATTTGGGTTGAAAGGGACCTTAAAAATTATCTGGTTCCAAGCYCTCTACTATGGGCAGAGCACCTTCCACTAGACCAGGCTGTTCAGGGCCCCAGCCAACCTGGCCTTGAATACTTCCAGGGATGGGGCAGCCACAGCTTCTCTGGGCTTCCAGTGCCTCACCATTCTCACAGGGAAGGATTTCTACCTAAGATCTAATCTAAACCTATCTCTGAGAGTTTAAAGCCATTCCCCCTTGTTCTACAACTCCRTAAGTCCTTCTCCAGCTCTCTTGGAGCTCCCTTAGGCAYTGGAAGAGAGAGGCTCTAAGGTCTCTCYGGAGCCTTTTCTTCTCCAGGCTGAACAAGCCCAGCTCTCTCTTCCTGTTTTCACAGGAGAGGTGCTCCAGCCCTCTGAGCATCTTCATGGCCCTCCTCTGGCTCACTCCAACACTTATTTCACATTTACTAGTGTTTTACTTTTCCAGATGTTTGACAGAAAAAGAGGGGGACCAGGAAAAAAAAGATTCTTCACATTACAAAAATACAATGAACTTGAGTTCATTGTACAGTTAACTTGAGTTTACTCAAGCTAACAGAGCAAACCAGCGTGTCACTATTTTTTCAAGCCCTTCAGAAAATACATTCCTACTCTTCACATGTTTTTTTTGAGATGGCTGTGGTAATCTTGCAGATTCCCCTCCAGAAGGTGCATTCACAGAGCATSCTACACATGCACTGCCTTCCAGCACTCAGCACCAGCAGCTTCCCACTAGGGGGGGATCCAGGGCTGGATTTGGGTGAGGAATAAGGCCAGCAAGCCAGCAGCTAACTTCAAGTCATAAATATTTAAAGCTCTGATCAAAAGGTTTTGTAGGAGTTATATGATCTCATTCATGCCCAGAAAGATATGTCTAATTCCCAACAGCTTTAATTCTTTCTGTGGCCATGTCATCACTAGGGACAAAAGGGGAATGTAACACATTGGTAGATTTGGCCAAAGCTGGCTTCCAGGCTTTTGGCTCAGTCGCAAAAAAAAGAAAAAGGAAAAAAAAAAAAGAAAAAAAAGTAAATAGAACACAATTTACTTGTCAGAGTAGTTTCATGGAATTACATATCATTTTATGTGTCAGAAGGCACAGCAAGGCACAGTAAGCATGATGGTTAACATGAAACAGGACTAGAAAAGCAGTGGCTGAACACTGAGACATAACACACTGTGAAGAGTTTGGTGCTTACCTAACTACCAGATGAGTGCAAACAATGAACTCAGGCTTGGAGTTCCACTGGTGGTAGGTGATGTAGTAGTGAGTCTGCAGCCATATCCACTGCTGCCCTTTGGTCAGGAACCTATAGTAACAGGATTTGCCTTTTCCAAACTGCATCACTGTTTAACAGAAAGAGAAAACAATTTATAGCAAAWGGGGATTTGATGGTGCAAAGGTGATCTAATCACCATTCAGTCTCACATCCCTCTCCCAGACTGGGGCAGTGCTAAAATGGTTCTTGAGCTTTCTAAGCACGACAGATGATACATAACCATRTACTCAGCTCTTGTCTGGGGTCATTCCTGCTGACTTTCAAGAGTGCCCTTTGCTATTCTGAGATTTCTCTTATAACTGGTATAGCTATATAACTAGCTACATTTTTATAACTAATGGGTTCCCTGAAATAAGCATAAATAACGTAAGTTAAACAAGTTATTTGCCTTTCATAAGTACATAAGAATGCATTTCAAAGACTGAAGATGTGAAGTAAGAATCCTACTAATGGCACAAAACAACAAGATTGTGGAGTTTTAACTGAGAGTTTTCTTCTAGGATGTGGCCTACTCCATGTATTATCAGGCTATGTCCAGAAATATCTCAGGTGCTGTAATACAACTGGAAAACAGTGAGGGGAACTACATTAAATAACCACATTAATGGTTCCAGACTGCTGGAAGTACAAAATGAAACATGCTCACTTRAAGTATCCACAATTACTGCAAAGTAAAATACAAACATGGTTTAAACAAACCAATTTCACTCGACAGTAGGCAAGATGTTTGCCCAAAGTGTCAATGTGACAAACAGGAACCTTGCAAGCCACACTAACCCAAGTTAGTTAACTCACCTGAACACCTCTATTTTTTTAAAAGATCAGGATTGACTTCTTTAACGAGCCCATTACCAGTGATGGGCTTTAGATGAAGCTCTTAGCAGAGATTTTCTGGCTAACATGACATGCTGGGGATCCCTCAGTCCCTAGTCCTGGCAGACACGTCCTGAAGCACTTCTCTAAGTCACTTTGCCTGCACTTTACTTTGTTTCCCTGTGCATTAAAACAAAATGATCCTTTCCTACAGGTATGTTGCGAAAATATTCTTCTAATAGGTAAGAGGAATGCCTGGATGATAAGAGATGTAGAWTTAAATCATCAAATTGATTCTCTGCTGAATGATCTGACCCACTCTCAGTACAGTTTGTGTCTCTACCAAACTGCACATGCATTACCAAAAGGCTCTCACTTGAATCTGAATTATCTTTTAAGCAAACAGCATTAAGAAGTCCTGCACTTGAGAGCAGTTAAAATGCTCTGTTAATATTCACTTTTGCTGCATTTGACACAACTTTGTGTCCCCCTGTCACAGCTCCCTCTATGTGCTCAGCCAGGCAACCCACTCCCCTGGCARCTGGGCAGGGCAGAGCAGCCAGCAGGGAAGTGGAGCAGGGAAACCTGACATGCAGAGAAGTATTTTCCCCATTCTCTTCTAGATCCCTCAGCTCCTCATATATGTGAGTGGTAGAGGGTTTGTGGTAGAGATGAGGGTGGTTTGCAGCTTTTCTCCAGTGGGCTGTGGGGCTTCTTGGTGGAGTTTCTTGATGGAGTTTCTTGGTCCCAGCCTCGTGCTGCTCTGCATCTCAGAGCAATTACAGCATCCTGCTTGCTCCACTCTCTGGGGTGTCCTTGTTTCCTTTGARCAAAATACTCTCAAGTGGAGATAGCAGAGAGACGACAGTGTGCCCCACAAGAAACCTGTAAGTAGTATTTCTTCATGGACCTTCTTTGGTGTTCACACATTAGCCTGAACTTGACTCTTRTGCTTTGTTGTTTTCCTTTCAGGTTGACCAAACATGAGCCATCTTCACCCACAGGGAAACTGTTCAGTGCTTTTGCATGTAAAATAATCYTGAACCTCCAGAAGCATTTTGCTAATGAGTAAGTGAGGTTCACAGCACCTAATTKCACAGGGAGGTAATCCAAATGGTGCTCTCTAAAGGAGTTTTGGTGAGCTGAGCCTCCTGGTTAACTCCAGAGCCCAGGGGAATGGAAAGACCCCATGAACTGTGACAAATCAACAAAACTCACAGGGCAGAGGGGGGAKAGTTCTGACCCCCAATCTTTTAATCTCATTTCACTCTGAGACAGCCTGTGCTCAAACAAGGTATCTGTCAATTTAGGAAACCTGCACTAACAGCTCCTGATTTAAGGGAATTCTCCAGATTCCAACCTCCCAGGTAAGTCAGCTGTGACAGTCTGACATGGACAGGGAGAGTTCCTGCATGTTCCTGAAGAAGGAGTCTTTTGCAATGACAAGTAAAAGGTTTTGCACAAGTGACAAAGGAGATCAGAGGCAGACACATTGCAGAGGCAGGGCAACTTACAGTGTTCATGGCACCTAGCAAGAAGCTCCAGGTCATCTGCGTGGTAGTAATCATACCCTGACGTTCCCAGAACCTCAAAGGGCAAATATCCTATAATAGGTGGAGCCCTGGAAAGGAAGCAAAGGGCAGGGAGTGAGCACAAAACTTGCCTCTGACATCCTGGCAGATAAGCTGTGATGCAGCAACAAACACCATCATTCACTTGGCAGGGAAACCTGGAGTGGGTTTTTCATCTAGGCAGTGATGCATTTTCATATACAAACCAAAAAACTGACAGCGAGGGAGAGGTACAAATTGAGAAAATGAAAAGGTGTGTGTTTACTGTTCCACAGCCTATTCATTATGTGGGTGTAGAGAAAGGCATGGACATATGTGAGTGACTCAGTTCATTAAGGATGCTTGTGAGACACAGCTTGAGAAATGCTATGGCTGATCCTGCACACAACAACTTGGAGCCAGAGTAAAATTATCCAGTAGGTTGGATGTAAGTGTCATCTGGGTAGTAACTGGAGAAGAGAGAGTAAGTGGGAAGCTGCAGTGTGTGTCAGGACCAGCTTGGGAAAAAGTAATCGTTCCCCAGGAAAAGCTTGGGAAACTACAGCCACCAAAACTTTCTGTGCTGGTAGTGCAGATAGCAATAGGCACRGGGCTGATTGAAGGCTGTCTGTGCTTTGGTTGGTAGAGAAGGAATTGATATTTAGACAGGCACATTGCAATGACTTACCTCACTATTCTGCTATCAGTTCTAGAYTTTCCTTTTTCTAGGCAAAACATGAGTCTTTTTTAAAGCAAGTATCCTAACACAGCCTTCACCAGAGCCTGATAGCTTATGATTATGAAACAACACTGAAATGTGGGGAGAAAACCACTGGTTTTGTCTCTGCTCCCTGTATCAGCCTGACACTCTCCATCTCGCAGAGCTCAGGTCCAACCCTGCCTGCACCAACTCAAGCACTCAGGGAGGCAGGACCTGTGCTAATGTGGCTGCAGGATGTGCTGACAGTGTTCACCTGCCAAGTTCAGTGTGTTTCTCAGGAATAGGGCAAATAAATAATAAATAATGGTAAATAGCTGAAGACGGGGCAGGCTGGAGGGGATGGTGCCTATCAAACCTGCCTCTCCTGCCGCCCCTCTCCTGGTCAGCTGAGTGCTCCTAAGGAAGAAGGCCATAATGTGGCCAAGACTATGAAGAAAAAGCTATTTCAGTGTATTACACATCTCAGTCCTGAGTTTCTTGGTTATTACTGTATGAAATTCTCTCTTGGCTGTGCCACATTTTTCCCCTTGAGAGGCACAGTGGGCATTGGTTCTTCAGCCACAGAGAGCCCAGGCGGGTCTATCCCTCCTCCCCACAGCTGTGGCAGCCTGGCACCAAGGRATGGGGGAGAAGGACAATCTGCCTGACAGCAGTGCCAGGAGGAGCAAGGTGTGAGCAGGAGCTCCTGAGTCCCAGCAGAGGGGTTCTCTGGGCGAGCCAGGCCTCCACTCAACAGCAAATTCCCTGGAACAGAATGTGCTGAGCACACATGTGGTCTCTGTCACAATACAGCTTTATTTATTTAAGTAACTTTTCATAGCACTCTGTTCCTTTTCATAGCACTCTGTTCCTTTTCCTCATGTGACCCAGATTTCTGTTAATGATGATAATCTGTGTATTTATTAAAGTGTCCTTGCTGTCTCTTTGGCAGAATGCATCACTGTTTCTCCTACTTTTAACAACATGCTTATATTCAAGACAATAGTGTCTTTCAGATGCACATCAGATAAATATTTAAGCTGATCAGGAAATTATTATGCTTTCCTGAATATCACCAGAGCTCTTCATAAAAGAAAGAAACCACAAAATGCTCCTCATCTGTCATTTAACAAGGAGATGCCTTGTGGAGCAATTTAAAAGTGTCTTGTTAGCTCAAGTTCCAGTCCTGAGATCTGCAGCTTGCTGTGCAAATGGCAATGCACAGTCTTTAGAGAGTCTTTTGGGTGCAGTCTTTTAATAATTGAAGGGAAAATAAGAACAGTACCACAGTGCAGAAGAGAAACAAATCATTACCAAAGTTGATGGGTTTCTCTTCCTCTACAGATATTTACATAGAGACCCAGAATACAGGTTTTTCCTATCTTTCTCATGTTTATCCACATCTGTGGAATGTTTTTATTGCATCTATCTTTCCTCTGATTTGAACTGTGATCRTGGCAGCAAAGGTCCTGATTCCAGCTTCTGCTGGGTACCCTCTGCCCTGCTGATGGCACACCTCAGTGTCAGGCRGCCTGTGCTGATGCAAATCAGCAAGAAACAGCAACATTTCCAGTGTCGTGCAGATTGTACTGGAGAGAGCTTGGAATCAGTGATTAAATGAGACAACTCCCACAATCTCCTCTCATTCTTGGGTCTGAGCTCCCTGTTTGCATCTGGGTCTGTCACAAACTCTGCCTCAGCATCTGCATCGTCTTAATTTCCTCTCAGTAGCAATGGCCTCCTCTCTGGGGATATCAGTGGGGCTGGAGTGTCTGCAAGCACCCAGCACAGAGATTCCTCTCTGAGTCATAACCCACATTCATCAAAAGACTCTTTGACAAGTTTCAAAGCAGCTCCTACTCAGCTTTTTCACAGGAGCTGCTGGGACACAGCCCTGTGGAGAAGCAGCTCACTTCATCAGTGATGTGAGTGGCTTAGGGCTCTTTTACAAATCTTAACATCAGCTGATTTTAAATATGTGCATTATCAGACAGGCCAATTAAAGTCTAACAAAGCCACTCCAGCAAGATCTCATCTGAATTAATAATTATCTGACTGTCCCAAACCACACATAATCAACTGGAGGGGTGTTGCAGGGTCAGTTCTTCCATGCATCAAGGTATGATGTGAGGCACACACCTTCTGTTCTATATAAATGAAAGTTATTACTCATTTTTATTTGCTCTCTTTCTTTCTTTCTTGCTCTAAATGTGGAGATGGTATTTAGATTTTTTTCCTCACCAATATGTTTTCCCTTACAGCCTTATTTACTAGTCTTCTGTTTTTACTTTGCACAGCTCACAAGGAGTGGGATAATGAAGAGGGTAGGATTTTACAGTGTGCTTATGCACATATGTGAAATACAGAGAAGTGAGAGAGTGAATAAAACCCACCAGCTTCTTTTGAAGAAAATTAATCCTAAATTAAGCAGCTTAATAAACTGGTTCCAGTCTGTTTCATTCACCAAGCTGAATTCTAGCCCACCATATTGCATTGTCAAAAACTAATCTACAATTAAATAATAAAATACACTGGTTTTTATTTTGGTTTTAGAAATTCTATCCTTTCTCAAGCTGAAAAGTCAAAAGATTATTGACACAGCAAAAGATTTAGAAGGATTCCTGGAMGCTGTAATTGTAGAACAGAGGAGCTAAACCAATCAGGGGAACATATTGGGACCCACACTGCTCACTTTCAATGACTTATTATCTTGGTTAGGATTTTTTAGACATTCTAGACCTTTTCCATGGTTTCTTACTTGCCTAAAATATGGAAAATAGTAAAGCATTTCAGGATGCCTAATAGCTAAGTTCAGAGTACTGGTACTCACTAAGTTGCATGTAATTAGAACTGTTCCATTTGGGATCTCAGGCAATAGGTTTACAAAGTTTTCTATTTTTAAAGTAAAGTTTATTTAATCTTCAGTGACTAAMCCCAAATCTCTTACCTGTGGTCCAAGAATAAAAACTTCCATTCTAAACTATGCCTCGATGTAAATTCTTCACATGGCTCTTCAACATTGCAAAGCTCCTGCAAAAGAGTGGGTACATTCAGAGATTTAATTCTATGAAATGACAAAAGGAGCCTGCTATCAAAACCTAGCATGCATCTTGCTGATACAATAAACCATAGCAAAATACAGTGCTTTTAAAGCACTTGACTCATTTTCCTCTAAGGAATGTGTAAGACTTGTTTCATAGATGCATGAACTGATGAAAAAAGGCTGAAGAGTTTACCTTGAGCTGAAGTTCAGAGCTAGGATAAATAGTCAAAGAGTCTTGTCTTGCACTCTAGGCAAAATTCCCCAGCTTTTTGCAAATCCTGGTATTTGAATACGGATGACAGCTCCAGGTCCAGCTGGCTAATGCCCTCTTGAGCAAGCAGCACCCAGGGTTGTTACCCCTGCCATCAGTGCTGTGGGTCATTTACAGACCAGCAGCAAGAAGCCATGACACACATTTTCAGTGTTTCAAGACGCAGACCCTTACACAAAGGAGTGGTGGATGCTCTTCTTTGAAGGCTGCAAATTCCCAAGTGGTGCAGCCAGCAACCCTGTCCTGGAGCTTCCCTCTGAGACACCCCACCACAAACCCACCTCCTCTCAAGAGCAGCTCCTGCTTCATCCCTTACCTTTCCAAAATACAGACTTACTCCCACTCTCAGCTGTTGTGTTGTGATTTCAGGGTTTACTCCAGAACCCCGGATCCCTCCCTGATGATTCCCTGCCAGGTGTRTCAGTCACCTCTCCCTCCCCCTCCCTTGCCCCCTCCCAGCACTGTCTGTCASTCCTGGCATTCCAGAAGGGCATTGAGTTATTGGCAGATTCRMAGGATGCCCYCTACCCTGGGGGGGCATTGGGCCATCCAGGTGTCCTTTGTCCCTTTGTCCCTCCCCTCCTGCACCTGGTTGGTGGCTCCCT
>JACDOX010000016.1:3827009-3877373 GCA_014549065.1 Cardinalis cardinalis | reverse complement strand
GTCCCCTCTCCTCCAGCAGCCCTGTGCTGCTGCTGTGGGTGCTCAGGGCTCACCTTGAGGAACTGTGGTGTGACCAGGCGCACGGTGGCCACCAGGCAGATCTGCTCCTCCGGGGCTGACCTGAAAGCCCGTGCAATAGCTGACTCAAAGCCATTACAGGAGGGTGTAGGCACTAGGAACAACCAGACAGTTTATTTAAGAAAAGAGGAAGGAGAGGTTTCTCCCCGTGTTAAGACAGGTRCAGTGAGTGGAGAAACCCAGCAACCAGCTCCTGCTGCCCACAGGGTGACGCCACCCTGATCCACGCTGGTGATAYTGAAAGCATGACCCTGTAGGCTCCAAGGAACAGCTGTAACCCCTACCCAGGGCAGCTTTGGAAGACAGCTCAGAGCAGCTCACACTGTGCAACTGCAGTCTCCTTGTCAGTCTTTCTCCAGGCCAACAGTTGCAAGATTCAGGATTTTACAGGCACCTCAAAGTATTTAATCTCTGTAAAGTGTCAGTTCACTGCCACAAGTGAAACAGAATATCATATTTTACTGGCTATTTGAATAAGTAGGCTGCTTTACAATTGGCAGTGGGTCCAACAGAGGCATTTCCAGTCTGGTATCAGCTTTAGGCACAACATGCAGGAGAGTGCACCCTTCTGATCAACACACTCCCCACCACTTTTATATGAAAAGTATATCCAATGTATGCACAGCTCATTCCATCCCTGACAATTATGGGGCATTTTCAGCAGAAACAGAGCCTTTAAGATGCTACAGGTCAAGACAATTTAAAGAAGAGAGGTGGAGASACAAAGGTAGGCTGGAACAGTAACTTACCATGAGTAAAATATTTAAAATCCACTACAAATTTAACATATTCATACATCAGGGGTTCATTTGGATCTAAGCTGCCTCTTGCTAAATGGCAACAGAACTCTATTTGTTTTTCTGCTGAAATGAGAGAAAGAAAGGGAGASACAGACAATGTTATTAGAATTCTGCACTTTAGCTCACTCACATTTTTAATTTATCTACAAAGTGGTATCTGAGCACACCCTGCTGGGAAGCTTCTGATACCCAGAAGTAAATATATAACTACTAGGAGCAATTATCATCTGTTTCTGCTTAAGGAAATGTATTCTCACCCTTTTTTCCTGTCTTTGCAGTCACCCCAGTGAGCTGAGTGTGAAGCCCTGGCTGCTCTGGCTGCAGGATTTTCCCCTGACTCCATGGATGCAGGATTTCATGCAGGGCAGGTACATGGTATTGCAGCACTCTGCTCTGGCACTGCTCAGAGGGACCAAAGGGCACTGAACTCACCCTAAGCCCTTCCATTAACAGTGGAGGGCACTGTGCCAAGCTCTAATCCAGTTTTCTGCCCCAAGTCTGAACTCTGTGGATTAGACCACATGGCCTTCAGCCTGAGGGAAACCACCCCCAGGCAGAGCATCACCTGGCTGCTCAGAGCATCAAGAGGCTGCTCAGAGCACCATCAGGGTGCTCAGAGCATCACCTGGCTGCTCAGAGCACCATCAGGGTGCTCAGCTCCCACTGGTGCTCGTGGGGCAGCAGGGAGGGGATCCCAGTGCTGCTTGGTGGCTTTGCCAAACCACTGGGAAAGGCGTGGGGGCTCAGCACAGGCTGAAACATTAATTAATGAAGCTCAAGTGTTGGGAAGATGCTGCTGCCTGCTCTGGTCCTGGGGGCATTTTCTGAGGAAAGGGGMCATGGGACAGCAGCCAGCAGTACAGATCTAGATGAACTGTTCAGATAGGAAGTTACTTAAGTTACAGTAGGGCTTCTCTTGTGCCCTGAGACATGCAAGTTTCCTAAGGAATAATGGCTCTGCCAAAACTGTTTGGGATTTCTCCAAATTTTTTTCCCTTCTCAGGGTTAGTCTAGCATCCCATCTGGGGAAAAGCATCTACCATCCAAGGGGCAAAGCAGATGGTAAAACAAACACTGTCCTGATCAAAGAGCACATAGGAACATTAGAGATGTGATGCACTAAAACCCACAAGTGCAGCAAAACAGAAGTGGCAGGCAAGAGCCAGCTGGAGAGCTCTGTGCAGACTTCCCTGGGAGCTGTTCACCTTTGGTAAACTTCTCTGACCAACAGACAAGAGCAGAGCTTACCATTCAGAAAATCAGCTGCAACAGGATCTGTCATGAGCACATGTGGAGAAAGCAGCTTGTACACCTCGCTCTGCTCCCCCTCAGGCAGAAAGTTCAATATATTTTGGTCCACCAAATCTGACTGATACAAAAGAATGCTTTGTCATGTTCAGCAGTACAGCCTGACACAGCCACATGCCTTTTCACCCCTCAGTACAGCCCAGACACTGCTGGTCTGGTGCAGATGCCCAAGACAAGGAAGCCCAGTCAATCTGCAGATGGATCTGGGGCAGAATGTAACCCTTAGACTATTTTACCCCAGGATTACTATCTATTTGCAAAAGGCTGAATGAGTCCCAGAGGTTGCCCTTCAGTTCAGGCAGTTCAGGCTGGAGGAGAAACCCTGGTGCCACAGGAATGTAACATGATGAGAAGGGAAACATTTTTCTTTGAAAGCAGGACACAGAMGAAGGAGAGCTCCTCCCTACATCCTCCATTTGTCTTCTAGGCTGAAGAGCTGGCAAAATCAGCTTGACCTGCAAGTGACTCAGTGCTCATCAACCCACACATCCTGATTAAAGGGGTTCTACCAAAATGTCAGCACAGATTTGTTCTTTGTACACATGACATTCAGGTAACTGTGTGCTTGAATTTTCCCCCACATGGGGCATCCTTGGTGCTTCATGCTTGGCACCAGATAAAGAGAAAAATGTTTTTGAGGGRCCAAGCTGAAATTTCTGCACCTGACAACTAACTAGTTCCTAGAAGTTCCCCCATAAAACTCTGAGGCCACATATTTGTTACTGAAGACTATGGGCTCAAAGTAGAAAAACCCAGTGTCATTCAAAGAGCATAGATTCAGTTCTGAAATAATATTTACATTATCTAGGAAGAGCTCCAGCACTCATTTCACAATCATAAGATTTTCCATTAACCTGGTGCGTCAAACACCTCCCAGACCTTTAGATGGATAGCCAAGTGATGAGCTATGAGTACAGTAATTTTGCATAGTTGGGTTTTTTTAAGCTAACTCACAGACCCTGGGAGAGAATCTGTTATTCACAGGAACTTGAGAAACTCCACAAGAGTCTGTTGGTTGACCTCCCACCCACAGTCAGTTCCCTCTTTGGCTGGACAAAACCAATCCCCAGCCCTGCACTGACTGATCTGCACTGAGGAGGGGAATGAGCCTCAGGGTATTGCATGGTCAGAACTTACCGGTAAGTGTCCCAGCAGAGATGAAACACTGTCAGATACATAAATAATAATCCCATCAGTGGTAAGAGCAATGAGAAAGCCATCTAGTGCCTAATTATAATAGACAGGAAAAAAAAAAAGAGGAAAAAACCAAAAAAGAATTATGCAATGAAAAACTTRAAATACTTTAGATTCATTGATTCTTTAGTGATGCTTCTAAAAGCTTAAACCTAGCAGAAATTAGCCAAAGAAATGACAGCTCAATATGGAAAAATAAAAATTACACATGCTGTCTAATTCAACATTCTTTTTATATTCTTATTTTCTCATTCTCATTATTATTAAATTGACTTGTATTTTTCACCCAGTGAGTATTTATTTAAAATGAAGTGAGACAGTGATGCTTAGAATTTCAACACCCACACAATCCTGCTGACTTCAGTCACTTCATTATGTGCTCTGAATTACACAATAGTTAACAAACTCAGCGCGTAAGGAGATGTCAGATATCATCATGGCAAATCCAGCTTTGTGGATAAGCAGAGACAGAAAAATTATACAATTATGTATTTTTAGCAGTTTATGGACAATATGAAAAGGATCTAAAGCCTTATTTAKTTTGCTGAAAGCACTGATTTGTAAGGTTAGTGACAAAACAATTTTAAGGCTTGTTCTGTTTCCCCTTTCTCATTCACAGTGGGTTCTGTCCCAGAGTCAAACCTGTCTCTTTTAAGTCACTGCCTGTGCTCTTCCCCTTGGATGTTGTGTTCTCCCTATTCTTCACAATATCTCCTTGTACCATTTATGCAGTGTCTGTCCTTATTCTTCTCTAACATCAAGATCTGGGAGGTTTAATAGCTGGTCAGCACTGTGCACGAAGCCAGCTCTTCTAAAGACACTGTTAGGCTGCTCTGCAGCTCAGCTACAGGGACCAAAAATGCAGCATTCCCCATCCTCCCCACCTCACTGCCACACTCTGCCTTTGCTCAAATTGGGTCCTCTCTGGGAAAATCCCACTGATTTTAAGCAAACTGTTCAATGGTCTGCCAGAGTCCAGCAAGCCAGCAGTTATTACAGGGCTTGCTCTCCCCCACCACTGCCAATCTAAGGGGGGAATTTGTTTGGATTCAGCTGGAACAAGCTGGCTTGTTTGGCAAGAGAGATTCCCAGCAAGAATGAACAGACTTTTCCAGAGAGGTGAGTCATGAYATCCTGATGAAAAGGAGTAACTAAGACATAGCAGCACCTCCCAGCTCAGCCCAGCATCCACCCTTCTTTTGGTGGGGCAAAGAGCCGCAGCTGCCCACGCAGGGCAGGAGATGTCCCTGCCAGAGGAGCCTGCAGCACAGACCCAGGGCAGCAATGTGGGTTTGGGGGATGTTTCTAGATCAGCAGAGCATTTCAGAGGTGGGAGTATGAGATGCACTTCAATGCAATTCAAGCAGAAGAGGCAGCACTCCCATGCAGAGGACAGCAGCGCACAGGCAGCAGCTGCAGAGGCAGCACAGGCAGCGCTGCCTGCCTAATGGCATGTGGGAGGAACAGAGCTGCTCTGCTTTTTTCAGGTCCTTTCAAGTTTTTCCTAAAACTGCCAGCTCTAGCGGCTCTTCTGAGAAAAGGAAATTCTCTTTTTCCTCTCTCATCAGGCCAAATCTGGGCCAAATCAGCCTTGATTCCCAAACGAAAAGCCATTTACCTTCAAGGGGAAGCAATCTTATTTTTGATTCTGTGTCTGCAAAGCATTTAGTTCAACATTGGTCTCTGTCAGGTTTGCATTGTATGTGCCAGCAGAGYAGAAATCATTAACATTGGGACCTATAGGTGAAAAAGAACTGTATATCCCTGATCTACTCCACTGAACTGATTATTTCTCACTAATCCATCTAATTTCTTCTTACCTCTAACATCAACTGGGTGAACTCCTCGTTGCTAAGAAATGAAGGCTTCCAGTCTTGTCTAATCTGACAGGCCTCTGTCTGTGCTGTGATTTCTTAAAGAGAAAATATCAAAAAAGCAACATGAGTCATGCTACTTGGATTTTTTTTCATTTTCAAGTAACATTTCTTCAAAGAGGCTGTTAGAGGAATAATCCTTATATCATTCTTTACACAAAGCTTTCATGCATGCAACAGTCATTTTYCATGCTATCATAATACAAATGCATTAGAAATCAAGAAAGGGAAATGGAGACATTTTAGGTGGCCTGAAGATAATCTTAAAAATTAAGATCAATGGRCTAATTTTAGAGTAGTAGAGCATTCCTGTGAGCAAAGGGTGTCTGCAATTCTGGAGCTGTTTCACAAGCTGCTCTTGTGAGTGCCCAGGCAGCAGGACAGGCTTCTCATCTCCTAATCCAAGAGACCTGGGAAGATGGCATAGAACACCCTCTCCCCTGCCTTTTGTAATGGGTGCTGTTCCTCAGCCTTTCTGTCTGAGAGTGCACAAAGCAGGCCARGGGATGTGAAGGCCAGGGAGGGTAATGATGTATCCACAGTAAAAGGCACACAGCACTGCATCTTTGAAAATCTGTCTGTGTTTAACTGGTCAGCAATGTACTCAGCTCTAGCCATCTCCTCAGACCAACTGCTGTCCCTTATTGYGCCCCTTACTCAGGCTTCTGTCCTCTCTGGGTGGCATCTGAGATGCTTGGGATTGGCATTTTCTGGTGGAAGCTGGCTGCTGGGCAGCTGCAGGGCCAGCACCCCCAGTACCTTTCTGTTTCTGTAGGAAGTCGATGGTCCTCTGCAGTATTGTGGACTTGTCCATCTTGAGAGGGTGGCCATGGCCCTGCAGCATGGTGCAAAGCTCTTTGATGAGGACATTGAACTGGTCTCTCCTCTTCTTCTCAGATTTGTTGCGTGATGCCCTGGGGACAAAACCGCAAATGCCACTCAGCAGAATGAAGGACCTGCAGCACAAACCAGGGTGAGGTATCTCCCCTGCCCCAGCAAAGCACTTTAAATACCAGAATCTAAACTCTGCTGGGAATGTTTATTTGTTTAAAATTGGGCTTGCACACAGAGATTTTGCTGRTAGTAAGACTGAACTCACGAGCAGCAAGGAACACCTGGAGGTAACACATGTTTGGGTTCATTTGGGAAAGATCATCTCCTGATACACATTTCATACATTTCAGTTCCCACTGTTTCAAAAGCAGTGACTGTGAAGGTGTTATGGGACAAATTCCTCCAGTAAGAGAAATGTATGTCCATGCATATTCATGTTTTGCTCACTTAATTTTTATGAAATTTTTTTTTTGCAGTTAGTACACAAACACATAAAGGTCTGTGAAGGAAGGAATGTGAAGGATTTCTCTGATTTGCACTTGAAAAAGCAGCTTATCAAGAGACAACACTGTGCAGAGGCAACTGAACTACAGAATAAAATCTTGTATGTGGTCTTGAAAATCTACTGCTGTGATGTATGAAACTGGGAATGTTACAGGTCTGGCTGCAGAACTACAACTAGTTTTCAGTTCACAAATCAAGAATATTTATTAGGCTTTCCCCCTCCATTAAAAACATTAAAGGAGAAAGCAAACCCATTTAGTTCCTTCCAAAGTTTTCTTTCCAGTGCTCCTGAGATAACACTTTTCATACAACCTCTTCCAGTAGTAATTAATTTGCTTTACAAGTGTATTCATGATGATGCATACTTGCTGTGATCCAGACTGAGGGTGGTATGCAGAAAGCATTTCCATTCATATTCAGGTTGGCATTTGGATGTTCTCAGATCCAGCATTCACAGCCATCTCTGTTTTGGCACTAGTGTACAATGACTACACAGAACTGAGCCAAGAGCTTCTCTGACAGAGACTAACTCAGGCCTGGGCTAAAGCAGGACTGCAAAGGGAGCTCCACCCSAGGTGGGCAGCACTGCTTGATGCCAATAAAATCACAGGTCAGGAATCCCCCTATAAGATAATAAATAGCCATGGGATAGCCATCAAATAAAGATGCCGAGGGCACAGCAGTGGAATTTAAGGACCACTCAGCCAGATAACCCATTGTAGGGTGGCCAAACTCTGCGAGAAGCCCGAACTGAAATTGTGCTGCTTGTGGTCAGCTATGCACAGACTGTGTGGGAGCTTTGCYTCTGACATCAGTGGGGTCAAGTTCATTGTCAAGCACTGGACAACACAGCATTTACAGTTCTCCTCCAGGAGTGCACCCTGTCATACCTCTTTGCCCTGTCCTTCTCATCTTCATCCATCAGTTCGTTTACACAACACAGGGCTCTGCAAGGGAAAGACAGAAGCACTTACTGAGACACATTCCTTATCTTGCTCAGAATGTCAAAACATGGAGTGTAGTGGTTCATACTTAAAGACCTCCTGGATGTTTCAATCTTCCCTTTCCCAAATTCCACTCTTGGTATGTCTTTCCTTGCTTGTTCAGTCAGCTACTGAGGCATGAGAAGTGAGACTGCTGCTACATGCCCAAACATCCCCCTACAAGGACTTTAAAGGGAAAGATTAAAAGCTAGCAGCCCCTCAGCCTGCCCTTGTCCTGCCCTCTGAGCCAGCATAGGGAATCCTGCTGAAGCACCGATCTTTGCACAGGAATCAGCATCTTCCTGCCAAATGCAAGAGCAAAAAAGAGAGAAATGTGCTCTGGTGTCTGCAGCAGGCAGCACCACAGCTGGTCCTGTTCTGGGAAATCACAGAGGTTACTGGTTGATTTTAATCACTGCCCACCCTGCTTGAGACATATCTGAGATTTCTTTTCCAGTGGAAAGACAGAGGAGAAAGAAACTGTGCTAATCCCCTAAAGGACTGGCATTAGACAACAGCAGCAGCATGTCATCAGGACATCTAAGAGATGATAGATAGACAGGTCCATCCAGAGCATCCTGCAGCCAGTGACTGCTGCTTGCCATGCTGGACTGCTCCACATCATCTGACCTGTGCCCTGGGATTCATACCCAAGGCTTCAGTTTAAAATATCCTCCTCACCTGGCACTAACCAGGGAAGGAGAAAAGTGGCAACAACTTCCAGTAAGGACACAGTGCTCTCAAGCTCCATTAAATGATGGAAAATTCAAATCAAAGGTAACTTCTTCACTGGTGACTTGCTWTCTGTGACTCACATGGGCTGAGTCTGAGGGACAGGAGCCAGGGAGGTGCAGGTGAGGCAGSTGCTGTCACTCCACACCACATTGCCCAGTTCAGCTCTGCTGGAYTGCCCTTCAGACACCTCCAAAGAGGAAATCACACCCACCCCCACCATCAGAACCAATCTGCTCCCAATCTCCACTGAGCACTTGCCCTGCAAAACACCCCATGCTGCCCAGAACTCAAGGGGCATTTTTCAACAGGTACATCCAAAAGATTTTCTCTGTTTAGAGACTGCTCCAAGCTCAAACAAGTTGGAACCTATAAAAATAAAACAAAATAGAACCACCCACAGCTGTCAGGAAGTCAAGGATGCTGCTCACAGCAACAGCCACAAAATTTTATCCTTCCTTCCCTGCTCCAGGGCAAGGATCTCCCTCCCTRCAGATGACCTGGGCAGGAGATACTGCATGAATTCCTTTGTTATGAATGCACTCCATAGAGAAGGAGTGGTTCTCACTGCCTGAGTCACCAAAAGCTACAAGCCAAATTAGAAATTACCTGTTCTATTCCTCAGATTCATCAGTCCAGACTGACAGAGTGGGATTAGCACTTCTTATCACCATGTAAATAGAGACGGAGAAAAATTAATCCTGGAAGGAAAAGCAAGTCCAGTTAAAACACAGTTGCAGGTAAGACAGCCTGGACAGCTGCAACCACTTCAAGCTGAGAAAAGTCTACCACCACAAATCAGAACCATGCTCAGGTATGACTAATGAAAGCTCAGCAAAGCAATGGGAGTTGGACCAAGTTCTTGGGCTCCTGGCTCTGTGGGCACCACCCACTGCCACAGAAGCCACCTGGGAAGGCCAATGTGAGCTCTCATGTCCAAAAAGCTGTGTGACCCAGCAGRGTGGGAGAATGGCCCCACTGGCCAGGAGCCACTGAGGAGCAACCGGAGTTCTTCCAACTATGACAGTTTACCTGGTGTGCTGTGAAAACCAGAAGTATGACCTGCACCTCATCTATCAAATCTTGCAACCAAAACCTCCTTCAAGACAAACATGATCAGCAAAGTCAGCACAAGCCACAACCACCCTGCTCYGAATGGACTCAAGGACTCCCCTTAATACTTGCTACAAAATCCAGGGAAAATATCATGTAACTCCTGACACCCCAGTGAAGCTGAAACTTGGAAACAACACCTGCACAGCAAACTTAAACTCAGTGGATCTGCTGTGTCTCTGTTCTCACAGCAGTGCTACCCCACTCATGCTTTACTCCAGTTCAAGAGGAGTGTGTGATCTTATTTGTTMCCCTATTGAGCTGAGGCTCTTATCCCCACCGCCCATCCCTCTGTGCTGTTCTATCAAAATCACTCAGTTGTTTCTTCTCTAGAAGAATGTCCCCTGCAGAAGATTTGGTGACAGGGAGTAAGTTCAGAGATACATAGGTATAAAGAAAAGTCTTTTTAAAGCAATGGGTTAAATGATGAAAAAATGCTTGTGGATACACAAAAAGAGCTATCAAAATTTACCAGGGAAAAACTGTTCTTTGTGTGCAGACTTGACATGCAAAAATTCAGCTAAAGAAAAGGATTCTTCCCAAGCTTGGAGTGCAAAGCATTATTTTACAGAAACTTTGCCCACAGGTTGTCTAACAACTGAAAGCTCCCAGGAAGCCTGGTGGGTCTTCTGCCTCATTAGAATGGTTGGCCTCCCTCCCTCCCACCCAGCTGGAACAGAAGAAGTCTGTTGAGAAGTCAGACTTCTCTGACTTCTCAACAGACTGAACAACTGTTGAGAACTTGAGAGAAGTGTTGGTCACCAAGAGTGCCAACAGTCCAGCTGATGCTCAYTGAGCCCAAACTGGGAAATGAAGTCTGGGTTCTCCAGTCTCCAGGAGGAGGTGTCACTGCTGCAGTGCAGCAGATCTGGGCTGCCCCAGGAATGAGGCTTCCTAATGGATGTGAGCAATGCCCTCAGCCAACAGCAGGCTTGGAGGAACTCACAGAATAAATACCCATAAAAGAATTCACAGGCCCAACCACACAGAGCAGCTTTCTGCATGATGCAGCAGGACGGTGAGCAAGAAAAAGTCTTAGCAGAAGACACCTAAGGACAAAATAATCTTAACTGGATTAAGCACTTCAGGACTGCATTTAGCTAAGTGCTTTTTGTCTTGTTATAAGACAGAGCTAAATATAGTTAYCAGAATACTTAAGAATAGTTTCATAAGGGCTGTATACATTCCTCAGCCAGCTAAGACACTTAGCACTACTGACAGCAGTATGTCTGCAGGTTAAGAGTATTTTAAATAGATCCAGATAGAATCTCTTTGACCTTAACTGCATTAACCAGAGCGATCAAAATTTATTTATTGCCTCCTGAAAATCCCCTTCTGTAACACTTTGAGAGAGGGATTCCTGAACTCTGTGGGCAGGTAAAGAGGAAACTTGTCACAGTGCTGCTGGCACCGTTTCTCACCCCACCTACAACAGGTGAGGATCAGCTTTCTCACAAAGCAATGCACATCCATTAATGCCYTCTGTGAAGGGAAATTATTTTTTCCTTCCTTTGTAAGGGAGTCTCAAAAACCACTCATAGCATTTTAAGGGTACATTATATTCCAGACTTTTCAAGYATCACAGTATTTGAAGTTGTTTCCAGGGTTACAGAAAGGGTAATACAGTCAAATGACAGCCTTAACAAGACAAATGGACTCTGCAGTCAACAACTAATAGTTAAAGCATTATTCCATGCTATCTGCTATATTCTGGCRCATTTTTTACCGAAGAGAGAACGGCAGAAGGAATTTTCTGTTCCACAGAACTATCTGACTTCAGGAGCTATCTAAAACTGCAAACCTGTGAGTAAARAAAATGTTTCTTTATTGACTTGCTGCAAACCATCAAAATATTAACATTACCTTAAGATAATTCTTAATGGAACAGTCAGACTTGTGTCTTGAAACCAGCAGTTCCTATGAACATTTCATTATAGGTTAAATTTTAGTTATTTGATKATGTCACTCATGGCAAGGCAAAGATATTTCTGTGAGAGATGCTGCCCATTTCTTTGTGATCAGCAATGAATAAAGCTTTCATCCATCACCTAAAAGTGTCCCTGAACCAGGATGATTTGATTGCTTTTCCCAGCTATAACAACTGGTCTAATGAAAAACATTCTCTATGCATAGAAGCTTTGTTCTGCTTGTATTTGAGTTTTCATAGAATTTTGCATTAAAGTAACATACAGCAGTKAGGGAGTCTTCAAATCTGTACCATAGGAAACACTTTAATTATGGAAATGTGCTGTGCTAATAATTTTCACAGACTTTGCACGCAGTGAATTCATCAGAGAGCCCTCAATTACAAGATGCAGCACTTTGTGGCACGATGCAGTCACAAATAAGAGAGATAACACATTCTCCAGCAACATGATTTACATGTCAGTATGCCAATGTTTCATTATTCTTGAGGCAACAGGAGGGCACAACTCCCTGGCAGCAAAACAGCTGATTTCATTTTTAAAAGGCAGAATTTAACCTCTTCAGTAAAGTGCTGGCTCATAGTTGATGTGTATGTAGATGGCAATCGAAAAGCCAAGCAGTGTGGCTGAGTCCCTGTGGTTGTTTAGCACAGGAAGCATCAGCAGCTYTGCTGATGCCCAGCAGCCCTGAATCCTGGCCCTGCTGTGCCACCCAGCCCGTGCTCCAGCCATCCTCTGTCACACAGGGACAGATGTTTGCCCCAGCATCACTGTGAGTGGGGTTCAGCAGCAGCAGCTCAGCTGGGCCATCCCCATCTGCCAGRGCACAGCCCAGCATGGAGGCACCACACAGAAACACAGAGGCTAAACCAGGTGTGGCAAAGGAGTTGCCTATCTGTGTTATTTGATCTGCTTGCTTATTTTTTGCTGCCTCTACTTCACCCTCTCCTTTCTTTGCCATGCCTTGCCTCCTGCTGTTCTTCACTCTTTTCTGCCCTTCCCTCACTTATCCCCTGCACTTAACATCCACTGGATCACAACTCAGAGAACTGGATCTCTTTTGAACATGGTTTCTCTCCATCTTGCTGTTTCTTATACCACCTGCCTTCACCTTTCCATTGCTTTTTCTCCTCCATGTTCCTCACTTTCTTCTTCTCAAAAGAGAAAAACTGTACAATGATCTCAGTTTTGACAATCACCCAGCCATTTCAGTGTGGGAACTTRGCTTGCCCAGGTCTGAGCCCCCATGCCTGACAGGTTCTCCTCTTTGGGGCCACACTGCCTGAGGAATCAAGCAGGGGATCTGATGGGTTTTGGCTCCAATGTCCAGCTCCAGGAGCACTGGGTCCTGTCCTGCCCCCAGCTCCCTGTCCCAGAGCTGTGCAGCTCCAAGCTTGACACAAACACCACCCTACATCCCCAGGGAAGTGCCCAGCACAGCCCAGCCCTCCACAGCAGCAGCACACCCTGCAGCTCTCGGGGCTGCTGTGACTGCACCTGAATCCTCACAGCATCTYTGCTTGCCACAACGTGGGTGATGTGGTCAGTGGGAACCAAATGTTCTGTGCTTCCCCTTTGTCACCTGTCACAAGTGGACTTTTTGTGCTACCACTGTAACTTTTGCATCCCAATGCTCTTACCYACAGCACACTCTCCCCTGGTTTATTGAGCTCAAATTTAGCTTGTTACCTGTGACAGATTTATGACAACATTCATTACAGCAGGAACAGCATCAGACAGAAGCTAAAAAGTGTCCAAAGAAAATGGATTATACAAAACAATTACACCATAAAAAAGGCTGCAATGGAACACTGTGATTCAGCACAGAAGTGAAATGAAAGATACAGGCAGGAACAATGGTGGTGTGGTTTTTTTGGTTGTTTTTGTTTTGTTTTGTTTTTTGTTTTGGTTTTGTTTTCAACCAATATATGGTGCTTCTGCAAAATGAAGGGCAGAAAAGGATTAAAAACTAACAGATACTTGAAAAGAAAAGATGATTACTGGAACATTTTGTTCTCTAGGATTTTTGTCAAATCCTGGAGAAAATAGCTGTCCAAGTTTGCTCTGTTCTAGCAAATTGCTGAACCTTGCAGGGTAAAGATACAACATTGTAGAATATTATTCAAAATGTCTCTGGGGTTTCTGTAACAAGAAGAACATGCATCTAATTAATTCTACCAATTTGTCTAATGGCCCCTTAAAATTCCCAAAACACGGCAAAAAGCAGAATGCTGATTCACAACCCTAAGAAATTCAAAACTCTACTTTTAGCACAAGCAAAACAATATTTCTTCTGCAGTCTTGGGTGGATACCTGTGTTCATTTGTTGACATTCAGTTACTACAGGAAAGGTAAATAAATGTGTGTTGTGATATCAAATGATGATATCCAACCTATAAACAATTCTTTACCATACCTGACTCTAACAAAGAGCCAAATAATCCTCAAATAATAACATGACTCTCCCTCATGCAGGATGAGAGCAAAGGCAGTTGTTTACAGTCAATCCTTCAGCAGCAGTTGAGGTTGTGTATTTTCAGGGCAAGAATATTGAAAGTGAATGGTCAAAAGTCTTTTGAACGGAACRTGCTCCAAAACCTATAGCTCTTAAAGCTGTTTCTGGCTGATCCAAATGATGCAAATGCATGTGTGTGGGGGTGAGTGCATAAACACATATTTTGCTTCAGAGCAATTTGCAAAAAAAMCTGAGAGCCATTTGTGCCCAGGAAAGCAGGGGTGACATTCAGGGTGACTCCTGCAGTGCTCACCTCCTGCTCCTGGGAGTTAAGTAACCACTGCTGCTGGGTGCATGGGAGGGGAGGTGAGCACAGAGCCCTTTCTCCTGCCTCAGGTCACTTCCTATCATATTCACTTTTCTGGCAAATCACAAAGGAGTGGGGGTGTGGGAAGGTTAACCCAATAAATTTCAGCAATGAAAACGACGACTTAGCAAGCTAAAATAATTCCTCCCAAAGCTATTGATTCTCCAGCTTAAAAAAAAATTACACCATCTGATCACAAACCTGGTGCTGAAATCCTGGCTCATTTCAGGGTTTCATTCAGAAGAGTTTTAWCACTGTCAGAGCCAACCAGCAAAGGTCAGTTTTAAAGAAACCAGCACTCTGCTCTGTTGGCAGGGTTACCTTCTGCAGGGTTACCTGCCTGCCAAGCTGCTGCTRGGCACCCTGACCCCTCCTGCTCCATTTTCAGGGAGTGCCAGCTGGAGCAGGGATCACCAGGCTCCCTGGAGCTGCTGTGCATTGCTCCCACCCAGAGGACACAGCTCACATCCCCTGCACTGGGGCATTAACTGAGGTCGTTGGGTCCTTTTTTGGTTTTGGATTTTGTTTTGGCAACAAGGTAGGTACGAGGACAAACACGTCAAAGCTGCCTGTTTGGATGCATCACCCGGAAATCCTCTTGTAATTCATCTTCTATTTACTATGGGTGAAAGTCATCCTAAGCAGAGAGCTGCACAAAGTCTATGTGCCATCAAACTGCCTGCCTTTGTGCCTTGAGCTCTCCCTGTCCACAGAATAAATGTAACCATTAGACAGCAAAGAAAATCAGCGATCTAATTAAACTAAATACCTTCTCCTCTACTTTTCTGAGTAAGAGAACACTCCTAGCAACTACCAGTTCATTGAAAGAGGCAATWATAGCATTCATGTCCTCAGCTGTTCTCTTTTTCTCCTCAAAAAATACGTTTTTTGCATTGTTTTTCTTTGCCTTTCTCTTGTATATAAAATGCATTTCAGATGCTCGAGGATGGTACAGATAAGGAGATGAGTACTTGTGCTTTGTGTTTGCTTGTGCTGGACGTTGAACTCATATTGCAAAAATAAAATGTAAGGCCTGAGGGGCTGCTTGCTCTGCACAGTGGAAGGAGGGGCTTTCAGCTGGGTCAGAGGTGGGTCCCAGGTGGTTTCAGGACCACYCTGCAGAAATGCTCTGCTCCAGTGGGGCAAAACCACTGTGTATGACTTGGATTCATGGTGCATCTACTCCCAGCCTGCAGGACCAGCAGAGGGTAGGAGCCATTTGTGGACTGGAGGATTTTCCTTCCTGTCCTCTGTCTACAAGCACTGCTCCCTGGCCATTGCTCTACAAGTGTGCTTCAGCTCACTTTAAGGGCTGGCAGGAGCCAGGATGCACCATGGAAGTGATGCACTCACACYCCTGAGAGCAGGAAGAGCCCAGCAGCTCCAGCCCTGCTCAGGAGAGGAGCTGGACACTCCCAGGGCTCTTCCACTGTCCGAGCAGATGTTCAGCAGAGCTGCTCCACACCTGCACATCAGGTCTGCCCCTGTCTGGCGTGCCTGGACTGACTGTGTGTGACACAAACCAGAGTCTGTGAGAAGCACACAGCTTGCTCCACCTGCTTTAGCCTGACTGTGATCAGTCCTATGGCTCTGGATGCCCCTTCCAAGGAAGGACAATTCAGCTGCTCCTCGGCTGCTGGGAGCAGGTGGGAGGCAGCTGGATGGGCTGGATGCTGCACACTCAGTCTGCAGACAGCCAGCAACCTTTGGCCTCATCATTTCTGCACTTCCTTAGATCTGCTCGGTCCTCTGACACTCTGGGGAGCCCTTCAGCGGGTGAACTCTGGCAAGTTTGGTTCTTGTTCAGCATCCTTTGATTTCTGCTGAACAATGTCTGCTTTTCTGACTCTTTGCAAGCAGCTGGCTGCCATCCTTTCTCCTGTCTAGTGCTTTTACCTCAGGAAGTCTCAGCACACTCTACAAACAGTTATCCATCCTTGTTGTACAAATGAGGAAACAGGGGCACACATTTTACTTCTGTCTCCTTTTTACAAGTGTCCCAGTTTTGGGAAGCTGAATTTGAAATAGTGAATGCAGTTACAGCCTAATTTTCAGTAATGCTGAAATTCAGCATAAGCATCTACAAACACTGAACATTTTGGAAAATCTCGACCTAAATCATTGACCCAAGGTCATGCAGCAGAGTTAAGAAGTGAATCCAGATGTCCCCATGATTAGCTCTGTCTACTGGCATTCAGTCAAGTCTTCCCTCCTAAAATAAGCTTCCTGAAGCATCTAAGACTATAGTCTTAGAACTCCCTTGAGCACCCAGCACTGGTAAGACCTGATTTTCAAATGAAGAAGGGGGGGAAAAACCCAGTTCATTATTTTTTCTTTAAGTGATCACTGAATGACCAATCAAAGGGCAGCTCAGAGTCATTTGATCTAAACTTCTTCCTATAAATAAAAAAAGGGAAGGTTCTTCTCCCTTTTCAAACAGCATGAAGAAAAAATGTTCTGCCTCATTAATTCTAGACCTGAGTAATTAAATCTGCTCTCTGTTGCAATCTGTTTCCCATGTGTATCATCAACCTGGAATTTCTGGAACTCAATACATAAGGAAGCTATTCAATAAAAGGAAATACTAGGACAAAAGGATTAGAGATAGGTCTGACCCAGACTGAAAGACTCCCTCTATCAGAGAAGAATCCAGTTCCTCATCTAGAGTTCAACTTTTCCATTTTGACCAGTATCTCAAACCAAACACTGCAAAAACAATGGATCTCCCAGAACCAGASCACCTCTCACCTCTGGTTCAGGGGCAGAAGAAAAGAGGGAACAAGCTGAGGAGACCTGTGTGGTGTTGCCTCAGAAGTGGAACAGCACTACCTGTCTGTACAGTTTAACTGCTTGGCAGAAGAGAATAAAACAGAATATTTCAGTTGGAAGGGACCTACAATGACCAGCTAGTCCATCTGCCTGACCACTTCAGGGCTGACCAAAAGTTAAAGTATGGTATTATGGACACTGTCCAAATGCCTCCTAAATGCATTTGACATTGACAATTCCTCTCTAGGAAGCTTGTTTCAGTTTTTGACCACCCTATCCTTAAAGAAAGGCTTCCCAATGTCCAGTTTATGTAAAAGACCTGTGAGAAAATTGTAAGGAGCTTTAGTGGTTAAAATTCAAAGTCTTCAYTGCAAGCTCAGTTATATCTACTTATCCATTAAATGAATATCAAAGGATTCACTGCAGCTGAGCTAAGTGACCTCATTTTCCATCTTTGCCTTCATGCATTCAAGTTCAAGCATAAGAAACATCCTTACCCTCTTGGTGTTTTTAATTCTAGAGCATTTCAGGTATAATCTGCACCTAAGTCAAAAGGCATTTAAACAAAGCCCTTAGATTTCAAAATTTGTTTTATCCTCATTTGGCTYCCAGAATTTCCTTACATGATCTGCTCACATCTGTGCTCCAGCTGAGCCACGTTCATGCCCCACTGACCTGACCACTGCCATCTCTGTAATCTTGCAGCTGAGAATAACCAGCAATGCACTCAGTCCCTGTGAGCATCAAGAGCCTTTCAAGGAGGAGGAGGCAGAGAAGAGCCAGCCTTTATATAACAGGGAAAAGTAGGATTTCACAAACAGGGAAAAGTAGGATTTCACAGAAAAAACACCGTTCAGCTAAGGTGAGTAACGGGAGCTGCATGCCTGAAGTGCCCTGGTCCAGCTCCCCGGGGCAATGTGGACTGGAGGTGTCAGCACCTTGCAGGATTACTCTCTGCAATGGCAGCTGGCAGATATTTTTCTAACAGAGAGCACAGCAACACGGTTCACACTCATCTGATTCCATTTGCTGCTGCTCCTATTCAAACTCGGCTAATCCGATCAAGTTATTTCTTGGCCGGTGCCTTAAAGCTGAGTAAGTAAACACCTTTCATAAGGCCTGGGCCCACTTCTTTCAAGTGCATGATTAAGGGCTAGACTTGAGCATTATTGTGAGAAAACCTACTACATTACTTGCAATTCCCAAAATCAGGTGTCTTGAAGTGGCACTTTCCATCCAGTGTTTTACTCCTTGCATGACAAATATATAATACAGTCACAAAGGGGCACAAACACCAAATATCCATCTGTGTTTCAGCTGCCCTGGAGAATGGCTCTTTGAGCTGAGAATAGCTCACAATGGCACCACTTAGAGACTGTGATGCAAAATATTTTCTGTGGCTACCAGACCTTCTCCACAGATGTCTCTTCTTGTTTACTATGAAGAAGGCAGATGATAAATATAGTCAGCAAATGTATTTTGGACAAAGTTGTACTCATCTGTAGTATTTGCATTAAGTAACACTAGAAAACTTATGCAGCAGAAAAGATGTTGGCCCAACTGTAATTCCTCCTCTGGTACACCAAGGATGAACTAATGACGTTTACAAGTCTTTTTTCAAGAAGAATTGTTGCCACTTACGCTGGTATTGCTAATAATATAACTGATCTTGGTAATAATATAACTGGRGTATTTTCTCCTTTTTTTAAAACACCCCCACATGCTTCTCTTTCTCTTCTCTGAGGCATTTTTAACTTCACATCCAATATTCTCTTTTGCACGATCTTGCCCACATCACTTCTCAACCAGCTCCTCAAAAGATGGACACTTGTTTTGAAAGCTTCAGGAATAAAGGAAWATTTAAACAATTAACAGCAATCATATTCATCATCCAGCATGGTACCATGGATATGCACTAGAAATATAATGAGAAAGTAAAACTTTCTTTCAGGARGAAGAAAAGAGAAGATAAACATCCACAGATCTCTCTCTCATTACTTTCTTATCTTTTTTAGACTGCAAATATGTCAGTCACTGGAACACTTTCATACTAGGTCATTATTGTTACACATATTATGCACAAAGACCCAAGGCCTCATTCTGTCATAGATAAGCTATTCACACACATCCTTTTTTCCCCTTACAGTTTATTTGCATGACTGGCTGGATAATCAGTCATAATAACAAAATATGACTCAGCATGGCTGAATGTCCAATTCACTTTGGGGATTTTCTTCGAGTTTGTTTTTTGTTTTAACTATTGAAGACCAGAAAAGATGTGTCCCTCCCAGATAATGTTAATGTAAAAAAGATTTGATTAAACACACAGGTCAGGGGAAGGGCAATGGATCAAACAGCAACACTTCTACTGCTGTGCCCTCAAAGAGGCTCTGGCCTCTTCAGCAGCTCTGACCATGCTGCAGGGTGCAGGGTCCTTTGTCCCCCCACTGCACCATGGACAGGGGGATTGCTCACAAAATCCCCTCCTCAGGGTAGAAGGAAGATGCAGGACAGAGAACTGGTCATGTTCCTCAAGGATGGGCATCCTTGATACGAAGGACATTATGTACTTTTCTGGTCACCTAAATTCTGTCTGTGGGTTATTACAATTGTGCAAGCACACAGAATATTTTAAAATATKATTTATTTCACATCTGCAATGGTCYAGTATGAAGAATCCTCCTAGTATCAGTCCAAATCAACACTCCAGCATGACCACTAATGAAATATGTGGGTCCCTCTCTCTCACAGGATAACTCTCCTCTACTTAAGCAAGTTAATGGCAGTAGCAGTGGGCACTGCCATCCTGCTGAGCAATCCTGGCTTCATGAATGTGACTGACAAAGATGGTGAATCTGGATGTTTGACCCCTCTGGTCCCTGGTTTTCAAGYAAGAGACTAGCCCAGCAGAAAAGGCTGCCGTGTGAGAACGTATTTCACCTGGGACAGAGTGAAAATAGCATTCAGAGCTTGGCCCTCTATTCAGACAGATCCATTGGCACATGTCTCTATTTTTAACCATCTGTGTAATTCTTGGGTRAAAGAAGCAGGATATATTTGTGTTTTCCAGAATCAGGGTAACCATGAGTTTTTTTACCTAGGGCTTTCCTGACTAAAGCACCATAAATTGTGGAACCATATACTAATAATGTCTGTTACTGTATTTAACAGAACAAAATTAGTCTGGCTGAGAAAATCCACATTAAAATCAGCTGATGAAAGGAATCACATTGTAATGTAAATGCATAAAAATCACATGGAGCTTATTTCTGTAATAATCTGACTACAGAAGACCACCAAGACCAGCAAGATTCCTGACAAACATCTACACAGGAGCATGCAGCCAGCAGCAGAAGTTAAAAAAGCCCATGACCTTTAGCTGGCAGTCCCAGTTTCCTCAGAATTCCTCACCACGTTTGRGAGGTAAACATCATCTGTATTGCCAGCCTCCTCTAGTGCACTGCTTACGCGCACATCTGCTGAAAATCACRAGCAAACTACACAGTAGTTTAACTGAAACTCAAACAGGGAAAACATTCAATTAGGCAGAGAGAAAAGCTAACTTCCTCCTTCCTTTCCTTCCTCTCAGCAGCCTTTCTGCAAGAGATCACTACTGAAACTCTTATCTACTTTGAAACTGGTTTTACACCCGCCCTGATTTAATGGCAAAATTTCTTCCAATTCAATTTGGTTTTRACAAGTGAGAAGTGCAAAACAAACAAGGAATTAAAGCTGTGTCCCTAATTATTGCTTACACAGAGCAAGTGCTCCAAAGAGCCAGCAGAGATTTGAGGCAGCGCTGCCCGAARGGGCACAGAGCACCTGATCCTGGCCCAGCCACCACAGAGGCTGTGCTCACCCCCACAGCTTGGCACCAACTGCAAAAGCTGAGGCAGAGGATGGGTGCTCAGGCTGTCATCTYCCTCTCAAAGCCAGAATTTACTCTGGTGCCAACAACATCTCCCAGTGGCAGGATCTCCAGCCCTGCACTCATCCCGCGGACAAGCCCTGCATGGTTATCAGGGTTAGGGATGTTAAGGATTGTGCTTCTCCCCCTCTGCTCTGCCCTCATGAGAGCCCACCTGGAGTTCTGCATCCAGCTCTGGGGTCTTCAGCACAAGAAAGATGTGGACCTGCTGCAGGAAGTCCAGAGAAAGGGCCACAAAAATGATGAGAGGGCTGGGGCACCTCTGCTGYGGAGACAGGCTGAGAGACCTGGGGTTCTTCAGCCTGGAGAAGAGATGCCCCTGGGGAGACCTCATTGTGGCATTCAAAGACTAAAGGGAGCTAATAAAAAAGAGGAAGAGATACTTTTTACATAGGTAGATATTTATAGGAAAAGGGAGAATGGTTTTAAACCAAATGAGATTAGATTTGGATTAGATATTAGGAGGCAATCCTTCACGGTGAGGGTGGTGAAGCCCTGGCACAGGTTGCCCAGAGAGGTTGTGGATGCCCATCCCTGGAAGTGTTCAAGGCCAGGTTGGATGTCGCCCTGAGCAACCTGGTCTGGTGGAAGGTGTCCCTGCCATGGCAGAGGCGGGGGGGGAATCAGATGATCTTTAAGGTCCCTTCCAACCCAAACCCTTCAATGATTCTCTTTGGCTGTCTTCAAAGTGAGCCCCTGGTTACGATCAGTGCTGTCACAAAATGCAATCCAAAGTACCTAAACTTATTTCTTCTACACTGAAGTTAAAATGAATAAGAAATCAAGTGCAGTGCCACAAAATGCTTCTCTTCAGCCTCAGAAGCTTGTTTACCATTGCTGTGGTAGCTGAGCTGCTGAATGAAATATTTACAACTATTCATGCAATCAAACTCATTTTCCTTAGGAAATAACTGATTAGGTGTCTCACATCTGTTCCTGACAATGATTTAAGCCTCTGCTGATCCCTATCTAGACCTGACATGAATGTTAATGCTTTAGAAACCATCATGCTCAAAAGGAGGGTGATAACAGACTCTGGGTCTGGTGGTGCTGCACTGCAGCGGGGGAGCCCTGCTGCATCTGCAGCTGAAGGGTGACACAACCAGCCCACAGCTCCCTCCAGCCCTGTGACCCAGSGCTTGGGAAGCCGGGCAGGAGACASAAGCTAGAGCAGAGCTCAATGCAGAATTATCTTGAGAATTATCTTCCTATCCCTGTCAGAAGTTTTTAATATCTCCCAGATGCTTCCTTCCTTTATGCAGAGTAGCAATCCTGCTCCTCCACTCTCCAGCACTGCCTGTCATCCTTTCACCAATGTTTCCCCACCAGGGCCCTTTGATGGAAGCTGCTGCAAGTGTTGCAAGGTTGTGAGAAAAATCAGCTGCTAATAAAGCTGATTGACATTATATCCTCACAAAGCACGATGTTCATGTCAGGAAAGACAAAAATTAATTCCAATTTTTTTTCTCAAATAAATGCAAAGACTCCAATGACAGAAGAGKTGGTCTCTATTACTCCTTCTGGTAAGGGTGATAACTCAGCTTCCTAAGTTCTGACCAGAGCAACTAGGCCAGAAGAAAATGTTTGGCAACACTTGTAAAGTATTACCTGAAGGTCAAGGGACTAAAAACCAAGTGAAATAAATGAACACTGGCCTGCCAGTGACCTTGCAGAGCTGTAATTCAAATAGAAATGAAGTCTATGTAAGTTTCTGAAGAGTAATCTCTAAAGCAGTCAGAAATGCTRCATAAAAGTAGATTTTAAACACAATCCAAAGAAGATTAAACTGGCAATTCATCTCCTTAGGACTTCTATACATCATAAATAGGCATTATGCCTTCTATGTAAAGCAGCCCATTATCTGATTTATTCACCAATATCTCTTCTTATTCAAACAATTCAAACCAGACTATATTAGCAAATCCCAGAAAAATTTCCTCAGCACTGCAACTTTTGAAATAAGTTGATGATTTATATTTATAAAATTTTACTTACTATACAACTAAATTCATGTTTGTTAATATAATACACTATCTCTAAGGACAATTTTAAAGAAAGATGCTATCCCAGCTGGATCATTTATTAATATTCACATGCTTTCCTTCAAAAAAAAAAAATCACAASACAGAAGCTGTTCTTGTTGGCATTAGTCTTTCTTTCATCCCCCAAGTGAAAACAGAAATTCTGCTCYAGTCACAACAGCATATCACCAACAAACTCATCATTCTAACACTTCACACTCCATTTGAACACTCATGCCCTTTCAGCTATGAATATACCCAATATAAGGAATTCAGCTCCAGATTCAAAACATGTATCCTGGACAAGACAAAACTCTGACTCAGCCCCATTTCAGGTTTACAAATGGCTWAGTAGCAATTTTAGTCCATTGTTTTGCAATTATTCTTCTCCCATTTTAGGCGATGGATTTTTGCCCTTTCCAGACAACACACCAGGATTATTGCACAATCAAATACACTTTCCTTCTAACCACCTTCTTCTGGGAGCCTYTCCTTCCATACTCTGAATTATTTCCAGAAAGCTGAAAAACAGAATTGCAGACAATTTTCCCATGCAAGGCAATTTTCAGCAAGGCTTCCTGAGTGGTACAACCTTCCCAAATAAAGGACTTCAGCTCCAGTCCAGGGAGACACAGACACCTGGAGGTCTCACTGGGCTGGAGCTGAAGTCCCTTGAAAGGCCAAGTCCCATGAGATGTGCAGATGGCTCAGAGAAGCAAGYGCTTTCTCAGAAGCCCACGCTGCAGCAGAATGAGCAATGAGAATTGTCAGCCCCAGGACTGGCACCCAAGGCCAGGGCAAGCTCCCTGTGCAATTACACAGCTGCACATCCCTGCTGCRTGTGGCAGGTTAACCCCAGTTTATGACGGAAAGGAAATACAGTAAGTCACTTTTCCTCTGTTGACACATTGTCTCCACTAATGAGAAGGCTCAGCCCTCTGCAGAAGCAAAATTAAACAGAAAATGTAGGTGTCAAGATTAGCACAAAGAGTTTGTTTTATTAATACTTCCTGCTGTGCCCTTTGGACGGAAGGGCTGCCCCAAAAGGAAGCCATTACAATTATTCAGGAGTAAAAGCAAACTATTAATACTCATCTTTAATATTTACATCACTAGCGGAGTCAACCCAAGTCCCACCTTTCTGTCTCGTGTGAGTCATTTAACACACACACTTAACACATCACTTAATAAAATTTGATTGGAAGCAGTTTGATCAGAGTGAACGTTTTTAAGTTACTGTAAATTGAGCCAGTGTACATTGCGCTCAGAGACAGGACAAACAGGTTTATGATCAAACTTCCTCAGCAAGGGGYGTAACCCTCCCCAGCCATTAGAGCCTCCCTAATTGCTGCCTTTGCTGTGACAAGCCAACAGTGGACCAAACACACAGCATCCTCCTCTATACATAAACACCTATTTGCAGTTCGTGCAGCAGAGCTTTGAACAGCCTAAAAACAAAGACTGACTCCTATTTTTCTCTTCAGCTGGTACTTTGGGAGAGGTCCCCACAAAGAAGCTGGTGGAAGTTCAACCTTTGTCCTCATCAGGGCCAGGGGTTTATCTCATCCCCTTCAGAAAAATCTCTGCACTGGCTTGAAAATCTTCCTATAATGCTGCCATATCTATGCAAAATACCTATCAGCATTGGGAACTCTTATCAGCTCATCTATTGCTCATTAATTACCCCCAAAAATGGTTTACTTAGTTCATTGTTTATGATCAAAACTTTATTGTCCGGAAGCAATGCACTGCATTGTGCTCTGCATTAAACCAAGATTAAAGTAGGCTGAGCSCAGAAAAGAACCAACAAACCTTTTATTAGTTTCCTTTAAGCATGTGTGTATGCATGTGTTTGTGGGCTGAACAGATGAAGCAAGACAGATTAGCATTTTTATAGATATGATTCCTGCCATTGCTACATACTTGAAAATCTTGCCTAGGCTTTGGCACTTTGTAAACAAGAATAAACACACCTACAAATATCTTCGTATTTATCTATTAGTCAATCAGCCAATCTGCCTATAACTGACACTCAGCAAAAGCACCTCACATTTACTTAGAGGTGAGGGGGAACACCTCGATGATCCTTCCAACTCAGAATATTCCACAGTCATGGGGAGGCAGAGGCCCAGTGCAGGTCTCTGCTGAGCCRTGATGGATAAAGAGGGGTGAAGCCTCTGCCTAGAGCCAGGGCACAGAGAACAGAGCAGGTACAAGTGCAGGTACCACACAGCAGCCAGCCAAAACACGGGAACTCGGTGTAAAACTGAAACCACATTTCTATTTCACACAACAGGCCCCTGCAGAGCAGCCCTGAAGAACGGAGGTCCCAGGAGCTGATGGAAGGTGATGTGCAGGGTGGCAGAGCCCTGCATGCCATGGGAGAGTGGTGCAGGAAAGACCAAACCCTTTGCTGTCCCTGCCTGCTGTGACACCAGGTGACAGGGACCCAGCAGGAGGGTGGTACAGCCTGTCAGCTCTGCAAAGATCAGGGAGCAAATGTTTGAAGGCAGTTGTTAGCCAGGTCACCTCTTTGATCATCCCAGAACAGGTGTGTGACCCACAAACCACCTGATGTTCGCTTTCCACCACCTGCAACAGGAGCCCAGCTCCAGTGCACAGGTGTGGATATTTGTGTATGTGCAGCAGCCCTCCAAGGCCTGGCTCTGCCCCCTCCCTCTCCCCCAAACAAAGCTGTTTTGCAGCGCTCTCCACAGCAGTGTTTAGCGAGCCTCCCAGTTACCATAGCGTTATGCACTAAAGGAATGTCAACAAATTAATCAATTGTATAATTCTGTTTGCCTAAGAATACAAGTCAGTCAGATGATTCAATGCATTTCAACAGCTCCATGGAGTTTGGTTAACACACTTCCTCTTCTGCCACCTCAGTGTTACTCTCATTGGCGCGGACATTTTTCAATATTTCAATTTCCCTTTACAGGCACATTGGCAGGTAGGMGATCTCTGCTGCAGGCTAAGTTGAGCTGTTTGCCTTCTTCCTTGCCTGCTTCATTTCTGTCTTGTTTTATCTCCTTCCTTCTCTCCTTCTTGCAATAAGATAGACATCATACATTCAACTTTACACTAACCACACTGTTTTTAAAGTTACTAATTCATCACTAGTGGTCAGCAGTCACTTCTTTMTTCTAGATTTTATTCTGCATGATTTAGAGAATTTTGCTCTGATCAGCACCAGAACAGAGCTGATACTAAGTCCAGGTTCCCAACTYACTTTAGGAATATCAGGTTGAAAGGGAACCCCAACCCAGCACTCATTGTCTTGGAAGACAATGCTGGAAAACAACAACATCTCTTCAACCTGCCAAGGGGCACCAGAAGCCCAAGAACACATCCTCATGTCATACAGTAAACCTATGATTCACATAAGAAGCATGTAAGATTGAACTGTTCTGTGACACAGCAAAGGGCAGGTGGAGATCACTGCCAGTACTGCAAGCCCATGGAGCCACACAGAGTTCATTTAMGCCAGCAACAGATCCCAGAAAATACACCATGAAGTGTAATACGGTCAGTGGCAACACAGTCTGAAGGAAAAACATCTCTGGCCCAAAATCTGATGAACAGGTTGAACCAGGGAGCATGCCAGAAAAATCTGAAGGCAATTGTGCCTGTCTAATGCTACAAAGAATCTGCACTGTTCATTTTCAATGTCTAGTGTTGAGAGGAACTCAGATGTGGGAGAACAAAGATTCAGACCTGCAGCAACAGAGAATAATATTTCTTGCCTCATCTCCCAAGAAAACAGCAGAAGACTTGAAACATGGCGTTAAAAATGTAAACAAACAAGATCCGTTCTCCTTTCAAGCATACATTAAAAATATGACTACACTGCAGAGCAAAGAAMTAATTCTGCAAATGTAATTTCCTATCTCCAGGAACTCTCTAATTTAATTGTATAACCTCTTTCATAAGATTATCAAGATCTATCTCAAAACTACCCTAAYTGAAAGACTCTTATGCAACTTCAATCCTTGGGTAGATACAAGCTTTCTTCTAACTCTCCACCCAAATTTATTCATGACCAATTTAGAAAATTTGACCTAGTGCAGATGCTATCTTTTAGATTATTTTTTCCCTGCCCTCTTGCTATATAGTGCCAATTGTGTGTAAAATACCCCAATGTAGCCTGTCCCTTCACTGGTTCACCTGGCCAGAGCCAAAGAGATGATGCTCTTTAACCTCACTTTACAACAGATGTCTTTGTGTAACCACATCTCTCACCCTCCTACTGCTGGAATTTAATGTTTTCTTGGCAGGGGTGTCTGGAACTATGCAAAACATCAGTAAACCACTCCAAAAACATCCTGGAACTCCTGTATTGACACCCTGTATGATGATCTGTAAAATGRTCGTTATCACATTGCCCTGAATTTCTCACATTATTTTCCTTTGGTATCCAAGGACATCGGTGGTCTCCWCCCCAGCTGCATCTCAGTGCTTGCTCCCAGGTATCTTCTGAACTGCCAGTGCATCCACATCTCTCCCTTCTGTCATGGACAACTGATGAGCTCCTATTTCACACTGGAAATTCTTGTTACTGCTCTYCATGCTTACGACTTTACTTGACTTTGCACTCAGCACTATTAAATGCCATTTTATGTCTATCACTCCCAATCAACAAAGTCATCTAAATACCTTTCATGTGATAATGTGACCCTCCTCTGTACTGACAATTCCTCCCAAGTTTTTGTCATCCCACACAGCTCCTGGGCACACACCCACACCCTGCACACAGGTCAGAGTGGGTCCATTCAACAGGCCCAAGCCTGGTCCCATGGGAGCAGCACCACCAATCTCCCTCCATCCTGGTGACTTTTTCTGAGTACCTCTTTCCATTCAGAGAACTTWATTTGCATGCAATGGTTCTATCTTCTCTTTGGCCAGGTTATTTTCTACCTTCAATTCTTGTCTTGAACCACCATYTTCATTTTAAGCCGTAACATCCTGTGGGGCATGGTATCACATACTTGGCTTTAGATAAACGACATTCCTACCCTACCCCATCTAAATAATCTGTTCTATGAAAAAGATGTTAGATTAGTCTAGCACAATCCATCTTTGATAAAATCTTGTTGCAATTTATCCTGCTTCCTCATTATTTCCATGCCTAATCATTCTTTCCTACAAAATACGTCATAAGACGCTGGGTACTGTTGTGTTCAAACCAGCTGGCCTAACATTTCCTGCATTGCTTTTTTATTTTCAGAGTCTCTAGGGACTCCCTGTAAAGGACATAAATGCTTATAAATGCTTGCCCTCTTCTGCATCTGAAGAGCCATGGGAGAGCCTTGCTGGCAGCTATGCGAGCCTTGTGCCACTGCTTTCAGTATTCCAGGACTGGGATTATTGGCACTTCTTCATTTGTCTCACCAAGATATTTAAGTTTTGCCTGTTTTCCCTGGTCTTTTTTGAAACCTTTGCTATGAATAGCTTTCACTTGCCTGCAGATTTGTCAGTAATTACACTCTGTTCCAGATTCTACAGAAGGTTCTGCTTTCATGAGAAAGTTGTGTCATTATTTAGAGACATCAGTTCCCCTTCCAGTTTAGGCATGTCTAATTTCGGTTCTGTGCAAATTGACTAAGTGCAGGTTTTGGTTGAACCCAAATAAGCTCATTTGAACCTAAATAAGAATGTCCGCACACAAGGTCACATCAGGTTAATCAAATCACTTTAAAAACAGACTTTAACTCAATTGGTGTAATTTCCCCATGTAGACAAGGCCAAAGACAATAAAGGAATATGAAATAGGTCAAAGTCTCTCATTAATTGCACACACCTTCGTGGTTTGACCAAATCTGGTGATTCTGAGGCTGGGCAGATGTGCAGCCAGCAAGCCCAGCTGGGCACAGAGCTCTTGCTGGGGCCTGCCACCACCTCAGCCTCCCTTAAATCTGGGCTTAAGTGAGACTGGAGTAACAGTAAGTAGGGTTTTGCAGACTTTTCTACAGGGACATTGCTCCTTCAGCTTATGGCCACAAGGCATATAGGCCATATATTTTTGGTCACACCAAAGTAGCAGYGAAACAAGGCAAAAAAACCAGAATGGCCTCAGCCTGGGCTGAGGATGGGACGGAGCTGGTGGAGCTACAGGCAGGAAAGCTGATCACCAGGGCCATTGTGGTGGGCACAGAGCTGCTGCTGCAGCAGAGCACGGCCCCAGCTGAGCCAGGACTCACTCARAAGAAGGGGGTCATCCAGGTCCTAACAAATAAATACAGTTGTTTACCTGCCTGACTTCCCTGACAGAGACTTGTAACTGAAGTGGTAGACAGGTCTATCATTTCAATAACACCAGAAAGCATTGGTTCATATATTTTGGTGTTTGCAAGTTTTACTGTTCTGCTTAAAGCCATTTTATTTCACTAGGATCTGTAAGTGCTCCAGTACAAGCCTGAATTCAGTTACTCTGATATAGCCACACAGCTTATTTCAGTCTTGAAAGAATGATCTATGTTGGCACTAAAACCTTCGTAGCATTACATGTGAATCTTGGGAGGTTGAGTAATTTAGGACAAAACAAAGCAACTTCTGTTCATAGACAAGCCCTGGCTCCAAACTGTAAAGATATCCTACCAATATTTTGATACTACTAATGAGCAGAAGTTGGATTTGACATCAGTGTCTCTGCAATGTAATGGCACTTCCTCTATCATGAGACTTTAATTATGAACTACTCATTTGCTAATTTTAATCTTTAACTCTGAGCTATTTTTATGTACTTGATGTATGTCTTAAACCAGAAAAATAATTTAATACAGATATAGTTTCAGTGGCTAAAACCCAGGAACCAYCACATATCTTACTGAAGTTTGCAGTTTATAAACACATTTCAAAGCAATTTAACTTTTTCCTCTAAATCAATTAATTGTAATCCACAACYTGGAACAACCAGGATAAGTGAGCAGCAAGCAACCACTCCTAAAGCCATGTTCATTTTTCCTATTACCTCTTCCAAAAAATTTCTAAAGATTTGGTACTACACATGTTTAACCCAAGAGATATGAATGCCTCCTTTCCACACGAATTTCAGTTTTTGGCTTTTCCTGGAGCTTCATGTCCTCATTAGTGCCTGCTGCATTTGTCAGGGCTCCATCAGCCACAGAGTCCCAGGTGCAGTTGCTCTGGTCCTTGCTGGGGCAGCACTGACACTCTGGCTTACTCTGATTAACACGTTACGGGAGAATTATCTAGTTTTGGTGGGTTTTTTTGGTTTTTTGTTAATATAGTTTCTGAAAACCCAAAATCCAATGTATTTTTCTGAAATACATGAAATTCAGTCAGAATGTATTATTCTGACTGAATARCTGTGGTGAGGGACTGCAGCCTAGGAAGTTTATAAAAATTACACAAATTCCCAACCAAAACACCACATTGTCAGACATTCAGTACCAGGGCTGCACACTACATACTCTTGAAAGTGTCTGCAGCTTCAAACAACATCCCTTACATCTCTGAGGACTGTGAAGCCTACACATCAAACCCATGAAGAGCTAGCTGTCTCTTTAAGCCAAATTCGCATTTCCAGAGCTAGGGATTAGCCAGCAGTGATCCAGCAAAATAAGGACAGGGGAGCACCGGCATTCTGCTCAAAAATAAAGGAAGTGACTCCTAAGATTTTCTCAGGTATWCACCAGAAAGTCTGATCCCACTAGTGAAATCAGCACCACAGCTTTCACTGCACACAGCAAAATAAACTTCAGCTAATAAATAACCCTATCCTCCTCCTTACCTCCCCAGGCAGGTAAGGCATGGGACATTTCAACAGCTTTGATTTCAGGACATTATTTCCAGAGCAACCCCCCTGCTGAACGGGACAACTTCATCCACGGTACTTGGCACTCGGGTGCCAGTTCTGTCTCCGAAAAGAGACCGATGTGCTCTCGACTTCTCCAAAATCCACTGAGCAGGGACCTGCCTCCTGCCCCCGGGGACTGTGGCACTTCACAAAGGACTACAGCAAACCGCGTGCGACACCCCACTGATGAATCACACAGGGCTCAGCTCCGACYTGCGCTTCCAGTGCGAGCTACCCAGAGCAATCACTTCACAGTTCCTGCCACTAAGGACCAAGGCGTGGAGTTATCATTCACAAATCCATGGCTGAAACATGTGAGGGACTTTCAAAGCCTTCTTAATTCCCCACTTATAATGTGAACATTCTGTAAAATCAAATGACACAACAACCCTGGTGGGAAGAATGACTTTTCAACCTGGATTTTAGATGCTATCTTTAGGCGCAAGACTCATTTCGGAGGTTTTTCTCCAGCCCATTTCAGTCAAATACATTCCACGAACGACGAACTTTAAGACAGAACGAGAAGCCTGCGATCAGACCCATTTCAGTCTCCTGAAAATCAGCTTCCCTCAATCYCAAATCACCGCAGCTGCGCTCAGCCCGTGGCCGCTCCCGAGCGGCTCCGAGCGCCGCGGTCCGCGGGCGCTGCGGGACGGGGATGCCGGTGCCGGCTTCGGGATGCGCTCCTGCATGCCGGTCCCGGGGTCCCCTTCCCTCCTGCCCTCTACAGCCACAGCCCCCCGGACACCCTGCGCTGCGTCCTCTGCCCGTCTTGACGGTACAGAGATTTTTAAAGGAAAAAACCAGAGGACTTGCAGCTGTCAGTTTTCCTTCTCAGAACTTACCTGGGACCGTCCTGGCAGTGTCCGAAGGTAGGGCGGAGCGGCGAGWGCCGCGTCCCGGCCCTGCAGCGGGGGCTTTTCCCACGGGCTGCAGGTGCGGGTCCCCTCCCTCCCTCCCTCCCGCCTGACCCGGCACGGTTCGCGGCCCCGCGGCCGTACGTACCGCCTAGGAAGATGCGCGTCCCGGAGCCGCTCTCAGTGCCATGCCCAGCCCCGGCGCGGTGCCCCCCCGGCCACAGGGGTTACCGCTGCCCGCGGGGTCCCGCTGCCCGGCGGTGACATGGCATGAGCGCGGCGGGCCGGGGGCAGTGCCGGCGATGCGCGGCGGTGGGCGCACGGGGGGCGCGGGCTGCGGGACTTGTGAAACTCGGCTGTGGCGGCGGCCGGTTGTGTAACGCGGCGGGCTGGGCCCGGCCCCCGGCACTGCACAGGCGCGCTGCTTCCCCGCCCCGCCGCCACCGGCACCCGCCGCCGGCAGCCGCGGGCAGAGCGCGGGGCGGAGCGGAGCGCCCCGCACGGGAGGAGCCGCGCACCTCGGCGGGCGCGGGGCCCGGACGGGGCCGGGCAGTGGCGCGGGCAGCGGCGGTGTCGTGCGCCGGGAGGAAGCGGCGGAAAGTGGGTCACGCCGCCGATGCGCGGGTACCGGCCGCGGGGTGGCCCCGGCCGCGGAGTCCTGCCGGGACCGGCCCGTCCTCCCTCCGTGCGCAGCGAGGCCCGGCCCGGCTGCCCCGACGGAGCCGCAGCCGCTCTGCGCTCCCCGCCCGGAGCGCGGCACCGGCTCCCTGCGCAGCACGAGCTGTGCCCTGACGGGATTAGTCATCCCGTATCGTGAGTCACCCGTTTAACATTTGCCGCTTCCTTCCTCMTAGGTTTTTTGGGGTTTTTTAATTCCCTTTCTCCAGTGTAACTGTTTACCCTCCTCTCCAAGGACAGCGGGCAGCTCCTTTCCCTGCCCGTGACTGCGGAGCCGCAGCCGGCGGCAGGAGCCCCGGGGTCCCGCCTGCGCCGCCACGGTGTGGCCGGACAGCCSGGCCGGGGCCGCTGCTCGGTCGTGCCATGTGGTCCTGGCCATCGCCAGAGTCTGGTTTATGCTCCTGTTGTATCTGGAAGCAGCAGGTACCAAAGCTGGGGCGTTAAGACTCATCTGAGTCTCTTCCTCCCTCTTCCCAAGGCACCGCCGGGTGGGGACCAGCGCTGCGCTGGGACACCACTGGCTGACGCCACAGCTGGGACGACTTGAGAGAGCATCGCTGGGTCCCTGACTCCGGCCCCGGGCTACTCCAAGGAGCTTCCAAAGCCGAGCGCACTCCCTTACCACCAAATTAAATTTTTGGGGTCCTTTTCCCCCCTCTCCACTCCAAGCAGCTTCCTCTTGGAAAGCTGCTCCTTCACCTATGCAATGCTGGGGGATCTGCTCCCTCTGGGAGTATGTTACTGCCTAGTAGCCCTTTCCCACAGCTGGCATCCTCACCGCTGGCTTTCTTTGCTCAGCCAAAATTCCTGTTCCTCTCCCAGCCCTCGTTCTGYAGGAGGAAAGGGGCGGGCACGCAGGCAGCCTGCACGGCCCCATCCCCACATGTGCCAGTGTCCCAAAGCACAGCATGGGGGACAAAAGCAGAACCCCACAAACGGGGCAGTGGACAAAAGACTTTCCTAAGAGGCTRTGAGGTTTTTAATATGAACCTGATGCCAGTGAGGAAAGGGAAGTGACGTTACAGCAATAACCCTGAGGAACATCAGCTGTTATTGATGAGGACAAGTAAAAGGGCACCTTTGCACACAGTTAATATTTCTTATTTASTTTCCTATCGGAGGCAAAGAAAATAGCTGGTTGTGCTGCCTGCCACAAGTGGCAAATCTCTTTTTCTCACTTAGAGTGGGTCACGCGAAACACAGCAACCCTTCCCTCATTCATGTGGTAAAAACCCTTCCTGCTCACTTTCAGGCAAGACACCAACAGATGTCAAATGCAGCGTTTCTCTCCACTTTTACCTGGGTTCAGGTGTGCCTCTGCAGCCCTGCACAGCAGGGACCATTGCCAGTGGGATGGATGTCACTGCCTCCCTACGTGGACATGCAGATACGCATTTGGGGAGGTAGACGAGGAATGATGAGAACATCAAACCCTGTGTCTGAGGCACTTGAAGATTCAGCACCCACAGACGGATGGGTGGGAAGCACGGGCAGGCAGGATGTGGCCCTGAAGAGGCTGTGGTAGGTTTCCCCTCAGGGTACAAGTGCCACAGCCATTGCCCTGAGCTCTGCTAGCAGCTGGCCAGGGGTGCTGGCACTGCTGGGACACTTCCTTGGCCATCCCCCATCCCACAAGTCTGACAGGCACAGGAAACAGCATCAACACTGCCTTCTCATAAAGCAAACTGTTCAGAAGCATCACTTTACCTCATAAAAAACCAGATTATTTGCTGACCAGAAACCATGTCTTATTTGAAGTGTTCCAATCAACTCCCCTGCAGCCCCTGGCAGGTAGAGCTAGCAGGCTGGGCAAATACCGGGGCCCCTCCTCCTGCAGCAATGGTGAAGGAGCTTTCATATCAATTACTTTAATTATCTCATTTAGAATAACACGCTTTCCACCAAGATCTTTCCAAAAGTTAAGAAAGAACAGGGAAACAGACATTTCTGCCACTGCAAAATTCACACGTTGTTCAGCAAGTTGTGGCATTGGGCAGCTTTGGCTGTGYTCAGCGATGGTTGGCATGGCCTCAAACTGGTTTATATTGTTAGTTTTTGACAGTGCTGCATTGCAAAGACATGCCAGCAGCAATAAAACCAAGAGAGAGCTGGTTTTGGCCAGAAAATAAGACCATCAAAGAAAAAAATTATCTTTGTTGTTCTTATAAATATTATTGTGTGTGTTTTTATAGATGTTCTTGTGTGTGAAAAGAACAGTGTATAGTATATATATTAGAACAATGTATAATATATATATATAATCAATGTATATATATAAATATGTACATACATGTCTATTCATATTATATATATGTATATACAACCCAGCCTGCTGCACTCACTCAGTGGACTGGGAGATCCTGCAGCCTGACAGGCACCACTAAGGAGCAACATAATTAAATGAAGAACTAGAAGGATACCTTGAGCTGTATTTTGGAAGATCACACTCCCATTCACCATCCATCATCCCGAGCAAAGGGCTGTCCAAACTAGCTTGTAAATTACACGCTGCAAAAATTCCTACGCAGGAAACGCTTGCATTCCTCGGCGCTAAGTCAACAGCCAGCCCCGTTCAGGATCAGGCACCTCAGCCCTGTCTCCCTCCGGAGCGCGCCCAGAAATCCAGCGCGATGTTTTCCCCTTTTCACACAGCAGTAACCGCGAGGGTTGGGATCACGCAAGCGAAAAGCAAAGAGAGGAGCGGAGATGCCAAAGAGGGAAGAGCAGCCTTGCCTGGGTCCGGAGCGCGGTCGGCGCCGGGTTCCGCGGCAGGGAGCGCAGGGCAGGGAGCGCAGAGCGGCAGCGCCCGCCCCGCGCTCGCCATCGGAGGCTGCGGGCGGGAGCCCAAGGCAGGGACACAGAGTTAATTGTGTCAGTGCTATTGCACAACACTGTTGCCTTGACACTGTGTCATGTAAAGATTTTAAACTGCCTCTTTATTAGTCATCCTCTATTCATTTTAATTGTGCCTGATAAGCAGGGCCATTTCACCTTTGTGTTTTCTGTTCGAGCTTATCGTGCGTATTTATGTCGCCCAAGAGACTTTCAATCTCTTCCTGTAGCGTTGGTAGATGCAGAGGAATGAGGAGGCATTGCCATCACAGCCTGCTGGGCTCTCACCTGTTTGCTTGCTACCTTTTCAGAGCCCTACTCTCTCATTGCGGGCTTCTCCACAGGTCCTTGATCCTGACCCCAAAAATGCTCCAGCAGAGGCTTAGGTTAATGCATGGGAACCAGTAAGAAGGGATAGGCTGAGTGAAACATGCACCTAATTTTTTTTTTCAGGATCAAGTGCTGTAGGTGTGTGCTTAACACCACRGAACTCACTTTGATCTTCTCCCAGGACACAATTTTCTATGGATTAAATTCTTGCCTCTGAATTAGGGTATTGGTTATTTAACAAAATCAAAGCTGGGAGATTAATAACTAATTATTTGATTTAATGCAAAGAATATAGTGAAAGTTTATGGAATATTTTAGTCTCAATTGCAACATAAAAATATACTGCCTGAGAGTTTACCCGTGTGAACTCTGTCCCTGAAATTCCTTATCTAGCCTTATCTTTGTCAAGTCTGAAGTTTCACTGAAAGTTCTGGAAATAGAGCRTTTTCCCTTCTGTGGCATTATGACCKTCTCCTCRCCTCAAACATCCCCTTTTGTGTTTGCTGYGGGAGGAGGAAGGGCCCTTTGGCCAGGGGCAGCGCTGCCCCCCTGCAGGAGCAGGGCAGGCGGCACAGCTGCTGCCCAGCACCTGGAGACTGCTGCCCCTGMGGGACTGTTTGCTTAGAGTGCACCTTGCTTCAGGAAGGTTATCAGAGTCCTTCTCCACCTGGAGATGGATCTGTTCACTGGGTTTATTTAGTTTCACCTTCATTTTCCCCGTTTCAAAAGGCTCAAAGGTAGAGTTCAGGTCTGAGCTAGAATCATGTGAGGAGATGGGTAAAATCCCATTCTCAATTAAGTTCAGAAAAAGGAACAGAAATACCATTAAAGGCAGAACAAAAAACACATTTACTCCAGTGTGAACAGTATTTCCCCCCCTAGCATAAGATCTTGCATTCCTGTGGGCTGAAATGAGCTACTCACTGTCCTACACAGCATCTTTGAGGGCCACTTGGAATATTATGCAACTGCTTAAAAGGGCTATGAACATACATGAATGAATTAATCACCATTTAGGACAAAATTCCACCTAAGCTTTTGAGAACCAACTGGAATTTTTTCATTTCCATCATCCAGCACCTTWTTTTGTAGAAAATGGTTTAAGATGGTTTTTATAGAGGCAACAGAAGTACCCAAACTTTGTGTGTATTTAAGGTCCTGTATTGCCTTGTGCTGAAGTAATACCTTGGCCAGATAAATGAATGTATTTATTTGAAAAGCTGAGAAGTGCCCAAGTCATATTTTTGGCCCAGAAAAAGATTAAAGAATACTTTTCATGTGGCTGATGGTACTTCCAAAAATAATTATTGTTTTTGTAAAGGAATAAAGTGTTCTGACTTAACTGCAGTARAATATTCTCTGATAAGTATTCTTGTGATCTGTTATTCTGCCTAACTCAAAGAAGGGAGGGGGGAAACTTGCACAAACAAGAGCCTATCTGCCTTCTCCTGCCCATATCCTTACATGAGAGCATACAAGCTAAAGCTACAGCTCTTTGACCACATTTTAGCTTGATCCCACAGGATAATGTACCTATGAATTAATTTTCTTTGATGCTTGGTTCATATCTTCTGGAGACTGTGCTGAAGACAAATTCAGACTGCTGCATTTAAATATGGGTTAAGTCACCTCTGATTAGTATAATCAGCTACCAAGGAGCCTCTTGAACAGGGACATAAAATAGAAACTTAATAATAATTATGTTAAAGGCAMAAATCCCACTGAATTCAGCAGGCAGAGGACAAATGAGTAGAGGGAGCACCAGGCAGCAGCAGCAGCAGATGCAGTATTGCCCTTGGATGGAGCACAGAGGAAGGACAGACAAGTCAGTGCAGAGTTACTGTCCATCATCTGCAAGTGCATCCTTCCTAATAAATCAGTGGTTACTACTTAGCACATGAAATAATCCACACTGATAAACATTGACATTTCCTATTAATACTTAGCTGAAATTTATTCATACTAGGTGGTAACACTTTAAAGCTTCTCTATGGCACTTGTCCATTCTTAGTTACTTGATCCCATTCACGGCAGTTGGAATTGTGTAGGTCAACTATTCCTTGCACTGAATGTTTCCCCTTCCCCTCTTGGGCCTTTACTCAGGGCACATGCAAAGGTAACATTACAATCATACAGTTTTCAACATATTGGATTAGAGCAGCAACTGCTGGCTCCAAGATAAAACCCAATGGGCTTCTGGCCAAACATGCCAGATGGAAAGTTCCCCTGGTCACCTGGACTTCCTACTCCTTCCCAGGGTCTGAGCAGACACCCAGGTTGTACCTGGGGGTGACAAAGGACACCCTTGTTGGGAAGGCTCTGCTGTACAGGAGCTGCTCCGTCCATACCTCCCCGTCTTTCTCACTGTCATTCTCCTCCCGTGTTGTGTCTGGACTGGGCTATTTCCAGAGGGCTCCCAGCTATATCCTAATCTCCTCCCAAAACTGGGTAAGTGGGTCAGAAAGTGGCATTAGGGTGGCTGTGCCCTGCAGGCAGTTCCAGAGGCCCCTTTGCCCCCTTTGCAGCCTTCCCCCTGCAGACCCACCTGCAATGGGGTGCTGAGAGAAGCTACGGCTGATTTCACTTGGTAAGGAGAGCAAAATCTTACTTTTCATGACCAAGTGACCTGTGTGGCCCTTTCCCAGCTCTCTACAAGAAGACATTAAAATCAAGATTATTTAAGATGGATAAGGATGCAGCAGAAAGCAGACAGRGCATTTGTGTGGAGAAGACAGTGGGGTTGGCACTTCTACCACACCCTGATTGRAAAACACTGAAAAAACAAYACAAATATATCTGTGTATGTACCTGATACCATGCAAACTCACTCACCTCAAACAACCACTGTGGAAAGGCCAGGCATAGTTTGACAGTCAGATTATAAATGTCAAGCAGTGGCTTTTTAGGCATAGACTGTGCCAGTGGTTCTTTGGAAGAACTAAGCAGCCTGAGGGTCTCAAGGGASCTCTGACAACACAACCCAGACACTGAAAGAACAGAAGCCTGAAGCACAAGCCCCAGGGCAGAGCTCCCCAAACACCTTCCTTAATTGTCTTTTAGGATACACAGAAAAAAAAAAATGTGTCCTTCATCCCTGCACCAAAGTCAACATGGTTCTTGGGTAATTTCCACTGTTTTCCTTCTGCCTTTCTTTAAAAACACTGAAACTTTCTAAATAATTTCCTGAATGCATAAAAAGGGTGGACTGATATTCAACAGAGATTTTGCCCAGGGAGCAGGATGGGCTGAAAGCCTCCTGTGTTGATGAGGCTGTGCCATTCTGCTCATACCTAAACAAAAGCAAGTTAAATTGCAAGTCTATGAGATTTTATCACTGTTTTACCACAAAATGATACTGAAATGTGCCAAAAGATATTCAGAACTGCGTGGGACGCTACTGCACTCTCTACTCACAGAAAAGCACATGGTTTTTCTGGGCACAGGGGAGGTGCTGAACACCATCAGTGAATTATTATGGTACTGGAAACTAGTATTATGTGACAGATTTTGTCTACAAGCAGTGTTGCAAAAAGTAATCCCTAATAATAGGAAATGAACCTCTGGCTCTGATTTTCTGTGGGGAAATCAGGTTTATTATGCAGCTCTAAGCAATGGCATTTTTGTGTGTCTACAGAAAATGAGTAAAGGAAACAGTTGGTATTTCCTCATCTAAATGGGAATATCGAGATCAGTTTTTGTTAGGCCGTGTGACTGGAGAGGGGRGCTATCTAGTGAGCATGTTTTCATGGAAGTCAGGAAGTGTTTTGCAGAAGTAAGACCCGTGAAAAACGGATTGCATTTTTGGTCTTTGGACTTGGCTCCTTACTTGGCCCAGATATGGAGGTGATCATGAGGGCAGTTATGTACTGCCACACTTCTCACCCTGACCCCAAACCTGCACTGCAACCCTGACTGTCTTAGAAACAGTTTCAGGTTCTCTCCTCATTRAGAAATCCCCTCTCACTTATTCCAGGAGAGCATCTCCTGGTGCTCCTTGTCTGGCAAGCCAAGCACCTTCCCAGCACACTGCTGGCAGCCAGCTGAGCCTGATGGGGTTTGTGGTGTGGATCTGKTTTTTTCAGATTTTGTTTGGTTTTTTTGGCTTTTTTTTGGTGTTTATTTGGTTTTGTTTGTTKTTTGTTTGTTTGTTGGTTGGTTTTGTTGGGTTTTTTTTGGTGGGTTTGACTTTTTWAAATTTCAGCACAGTATGCAAAAAATATAGTTCTGCAGAACACAGCCTGAGGGTTCTTAGAGAATKGAAACCATTTTTAGGAAAATTCTAGCTTACAACAAACTTCATTTCAATAAAGCAAAAGGCTGTCTTTCTTTGGACCATCATTGCTGTCAYTGTGACATCTAGTTTCCCTGAATTTTCATCCTTCCTATGTCCATTTAACACATATGCCTGCCCTTAACCCTGGTGGTGGTGCTAGTTTGCAGAATAAATAATTTCAGCTGAGGAAAAACACAATCAAGAGGCCCCAAAAATAAATGTTTAWAAGTGCATTGTTTCTCTGGAGCTTCAGTCCTTTCAGTGGCAGCACTTTGGGTGACCTGCATTAGACAGCACTGGCACAGAGCACTACAAAAGCAGCACTCCCTGTGGGTTTGCTGCCTTGTCATCATCTCCTTCAGTGAATTCAGACACCATGCAGCACCACGTACCCAGCACAGATAGTGTCACTAGCACAGCAACTGGTGGCTGAATCATAATGAAACTATGAAGAGGAAACCTGTCACAAGCCCAAGGAAACACTTGATTTCAGTGGAGTGTTTCATCTCCCTACAAGGGCTGACGTTAAGGAAGCTGGTGAGAGAATTAACTTGTGCCCTGGTCACTAAATGTAGCTTTTTATGCAGCTATTTACTGCATAAAAAGTTGATGGTTCTGTTGCCATGGGAAATAGGAATACTTGCCATGACAACTGCAGCAGAATGTGGCACATAATCCACTTCACACAGAGCATCTTCCAAAGCAACCGCTCCCATTCATACATCCTACAAAATTCTGTGTCCTTGAGAGCAATTCAATGTGTGTTTTTCAGGCACAGTGGTTAATCTGCACTTTACTGTGGCATATTTCCTTGTGTCTAATACTATTTATTACTTGGTTCTTACACATCCCTTTCAGTAATACATCTGAAAGCTCTTTGCAAAGGTAATCTCTACAAAAACTTCTCTGTTTACCTTATAGATGAACAATTCAGGCAAAAAAACACCAAAATCACATGAGTCCCCAGAGAACAGCAGGATCAGGGCTGGTGTTTGTACCCACATCACTTGGGCCAGGGACAGAAGCATGGCTCTCATTACAAGAAGGTGGGATGAACTCTGCAGCCAAAATCTGCACCATCAGGGCAGGACAGCTGCTGGAGGAAAATTCAGTGAGCCCAGGGCATCTGTGCCTCTGATCAGACAGCAACTGCATGCCACAGAGATCTCCTTGAGCCCTGGTTTGGGCTGCACCTGGGGGGCTGCATGACTGCTGGAYGCTGTGGGCAGTTTGGGCATGGGGAGCACTCCCTGTGCCAGCCAGAGCCCTGCAGAAAAAGGGCTGTGCTCCCTGTAGCATTTTKTTCCAGAAGATGCTTCTGAAAACACCTTTCCCCATCCACACAGTGGAGCTGTGAGTGCTGCTGCTGCTGATCAGAGCTGTGCGGGGGGAAAGATGTTGCACACTAAAATAAAGCACACACTAAAGTAAAGCACACATAAAATAAAGCACACACTAAAGTAAAGCACACACTGTCCTTGCTGAGTTCATCCTGGTCACCCTGCAGCTCCAAGCACCCTGCAAACCTGCACTGCCCTTTGGCAGATGGGCTTCCCCATGCCGGACCTCGTGCTGCTCCCCAACGGGCACAGCCGGCGCCACAGGGCGAGCCAAYGCCACCAGCTTGGGTGGCCAGGCTGCACTCACTGTGTCCTAAGAGCTCACTGAAGCCCTGCCATGCCCGGTCCTCTAGTGGARCATGGAGTTTTCTAAAATTAGTTACCTTCAAGTAAGTTCTGGAGGGAAAAAAAAAAAGAGAAAACAACAAATTGTGATCAAGAGTTGTGAGTAACCTGGAACACCAAGAATGTGCTTGGAGTAAATATGTGACTGAGAAAACTATTACCAACCCAGACAATAATTATTCTGGCTATTTACCCCTTAACCTTGCCAGACAYGTTCAAAAGTGCATAATAAGTGACATCTCTCCTTTATCACAAGATTTAGCCTGGAGGGAAACTCTCTSTCTTTGAGTTCCCGACGTTAACGATGTTGCTTTTGGCTTTGGATCCATTTGCCTGCTTTAAAAAACAGCCCTGACAACTTTTTTCCACCGTTTAATTTGTGTAGTTACAGTAATTAAATATGAATCTTCAAATATTTCTTGGCATGTTGCAGATTTATCATCAGTCAAACAGTCTTCTGCCCATTTTCATAATTATTGCTGTTCAGATCAAAATGGTTATGTGCTGAAAGACTGTCAATTTTCTCCTTTTAGTTAAGTTCTCAGTTGTTTCCCCTTTTGGCAGTGCTGCATAGAAGTTATGTTTCATAATTAAATTAATTTCCATTCGCATATGGAGGCAATAGTTTCCTTTCCAATTTTTTTTGGTATTCTACTTGAAATTGTTTCTTCAGGTATGGACTGCAATACGTACTGCAAGGAGCCAACATATCCTTTAATGGCGTCTTAGGCAACACTGCTCATGTGCAGCCCTGAATGAGTAACAGCACCATATAAATCACCTGGATATTTCAGTTGGTTATGGTGGCCTTGATGGCCAAGAAAGTTTTGCCTGATTGGTGTCTTTAACCCTCCCTGCTCATGTGGGAGGTAAATTGTGCAAAGAATTAACAGTGACTTCAGGCCCTTGCTCAGATTGAAGGTTTGGGTTTTTTCCATCTCCACRTGGAGCACTTTTACATAATGGCTGCCACCAGCTCTGTGTATKTTCTTCAACTTGTATTCCCTGGACAGAGCAGCTTTGCACTAAAGAGGAAAGATGACAGGAGAAGGAATTTTGGGCACCCATAAACTCTGGCAGGAGCASCCTGTGTGATTTCCATGCCTCAGAAGTGCTGGGTGAAGCGTTCTCCATCCCAACTCCCCRTGCAGGTGGCTGACAATGTTACCTGTCCGTCAGTCATGCTGTCACACARGCTGTTCTCAGAGTCTCTGCCTAACTGTTCATGCATTTGTATCTGCTCAGAAACCCTTCTGGCTGTCTTCTCCACAGTAAATAAATATGTAGCTCCTTGTGAACAAAGTCTTATCAGATTGAAGAAGCCTCTTAAGAATGGTTGAGGTATGAGAACTAGTACAAAAAAAGCCGCAGACAAGTTGAAATACTTWAAGTGATGAGAAGTGCCAAAGATTTTTTTCACTAAAAATCAGTATTTCATTCTGGAGGGGGCCTGATTACACTTTTGTCTGTAAAGGTGAGAAAGGAACAGGCTGTTCCTGTTGCAYGTGCCTTCCATAAACCCTCAACAASCACTCTYTGTGTCTCACCMCCCTGCAGATCCTGGGTGCTCCAGGTGGGTGCTGCCTGGGCTCTGCAGGAGCAGTTCAATGCATTGATAGTGCTGAGAGCTCARGGGCCTCAGTGATGGGACCAAAGGAGAAGAGAGATTAAAACCACAACCTTTATGTTCTGAGTTTTATGAAAGGAGTTTTTGATAGCCACGATTAAGCCCAAGATTTTTGGTTCCTGCCTGTGTATGCCTGGGTCTCACTGCTGCTGCCTGGATGGGAGCAAAAGCTCTCCTGAYTCACCCAGGCCTGCAGCTCCTGCCCGCCTGGTGGGAGGATGCAGCACATGGTCTCATGCAGCTCCTGAACATCTCAGCACATGGCTCAGGGTTTCATCACAGCCCCTAAGAGCTGGGAGAGCATTTCTTCCTTTCACAGAAGTCAGATCAGTCCTTTCTGAAGAGCAGCTTTCATCACAGATTAGTGACTGTGAGACTACAGCTTTGGATGGCTTTTTTAAATCTTCACACTCAGTACAGGTTAGAGTTACAGCTGCTGGTGAAGATGGGCAAACCTCAACTTTTCAGCAGGTTTCCTCAAAGAAGGATTTACATTTTGAGGTGCTGAACCAATTTAATTTGTAATTTCCTGCTAGTCACAGGCAAAACGCATTGCCCACATGAACATCAGATGCTTTGCTATCCCCGATCCAAACACACAGGGGCCAGGGAGCAGTGAAATGGTCTCTGAGGAACATCTCCTCCTCCTCCCTCCATGAAGGCCTGGAGACGTCCCTGTGCATGGCCAACATTCAGCTGAGTGTTTCTATTTCAGGTCTCAGCTGCTGGAGCTGGCTGGAGCAGTTGATCAGCTTACCCACGGTCTTGCCAGGATCAGGGCTTGAATGAGGGCAAGCTGGCTGTGACCCAGCCCAGATAAGCCTAAGGTTGTGCTGACAGGCTGGGGAAGAGAGGGAGCTGGGAGAACTTCTGCTCTCTATGACAACAGCTTGCTTTTTCCTGTTCAGATTTCCACACCCAGGGTGTACTGGCTTCTGCCCATCAATTATTTATAAGAAGAATGAAAGATGGTCTGTTTGCTTTTTGTTGGGCTGCTTTTTCTGGACCAGAAGGTGGAGCCCATTCTTTTGAACATGGGTCTTTCCAAGCCATCTAGAGAGTGGATTTCAAAAGCTTTACCAGGAGCAATGCAAGCTTTCCCCTGCCCAGGCCAAAGCAGGGTTTGGTGTGCAGCTTCCCCTGCCCACAGTGGCTGGGCATTGACACCCTGCACGGTCACAGAAAGAAGATGYAAAGTGGGCAGTGGAGTGCTGGAAATGTGGGTATCCACAGGACAGATTCTTCATCCTGAGGCTGGCTGGCAGAGCCAAGGCATCCCAGATAGTGCCTATTTGTCATCCTTGGAAGAATAATTTCGTCCTTTGTGTAGCTTTTCTGCTGTTCACAGCTACAAAGGGATGGTCCTTTTAGCAGGGCCTCTTGTGATGGAACAGGGCTTTAAATGAAAAAAATGTTGATTTAGACTACAATTTTTTTTTCCAAAAGGATGGTGAAACACTGACAGGTTTCCCAGAGAGCTGGTGGATGCCCTGCCCCCAGGAACATTCAAGGTTAAGTTGGGCTCTGAGCAAACTGATCAAGTTGGAGATGTCCCTGCTSAGTACAGAGCAGCTGGGCCAGATGACCTTTAAAAAGTCTTCTCCAACCCAAACTATTCCATGATTCAATGATCCTGTGGCTTAATGTCTCTGTATTGTGACCTTTCCTCACTCAGATGAGTGTAAGCAAATGAGCATTTTGCTTGACCTAACAAACAAGGTCCCAGACACAAATGTGGAATTTTTCACAGAACTCAGCCTCGTCATGGTGGCTCATTTCAACATGACCTCTAAAGCTGAAAAGAGCTGCCTTGGAGAGTGTTTTGAAGTRATAYGCACTGTGGCCCAGTAAAGATGAACTTTGCTTAAGTCTGACACTTGTAAAAATAAAGCTGAACACGCAGGCAGTATTTTTTACTGCAAAAATTGTATAGCTTCCACTTCCCAGAGGGTGAGGTGTCTCCTCATTCATGAAGTCTGGTGTGGAGAGAACTTAATCACGTTTTCTTAAAATCCTCTCAGAATGGTAATAGGAGGAACCTTTGCTTCTGTGTCCTCATAAAACATCTAATGGGCAAAATTTTAAAGGGAAATAAGCATTTGTGACTATCAATTCTCTTCTGGGAGAGATAACTGTGTGCTGTGAAGGACAGTCTCCCTCTTAGGCTCCCCTGCATGTTGGAACATTGGATTTTATTTTTTGGGACTGCAGGGCCTGAGCAGTATTTTAAGATTAACTTGGAAGGTATAACCAAGGTTTTCAGCCAGGTAAGTGTATGACTGCCTCTTATGTGCAATTTAAAATGGGAGTAAGTAGAGCTATATCCTCCGACTGAACAAAAGGATAACAGAAACCTTCAGGCAGAATTCTCTTCTTACATCTACCCATGCTGCACACAGTGATGGAAAGAACAGCATCTTCTGTGCTGCTTGCAGGGAGAATGCAGCTTGAAAACAGATGCCCAGAGCACATATCTTAGATGAATATATTTAGCCTAGAAGTGTTTCAGACTGAGAAGAGATCATGCAAAATACATTTCCTTGCCAGTATTATTTTAGTAAATAAAGAAGAAAATATTATCCTACTTACTGTCATAGATAATCTGGTTAAAGTGGGATGAAGGTGTAGCTTTGAGTGTGCATTCATAGGAAGTACTGTGACATGTAGTGTACCCTAACTTTTAGATCTTAATTCCTGGTTCTATGGTTAATCAATTGAGCAGAGTTTTCAGTGTTAATCCTTTTKGGGGGAAAGAAACAGCTAAACTCCAGGAGTTTGAAACTTCTTCAGTTAATTAATCAGATAGAATTTTCAGTGCAAATTATTAGGTGCTAATTTTCAGTGGAAGGTGATACACAAAACTTCAGAGGGCTCAGGAACTTCTGCTGCTAAACATCCCTCTCCAAAGCCAGGAGCCCACCTGCAAACGCAGACCACTTTCATGCCAGGAGGACTGGAGCTGCCTTTCCTTTCCCCTTTCCAGGGCTCTGGGCTCTCCCTGTGTCCGATGAGCCAAACTTGTTCCCCAGTTCCRCTGAGCAAAGTGGTTGTGCTGCATGGGGAAATCCTGCCTCCCTGGTATCCCTGCTCAGGCCCTGCCTCTGTCCCTGCCCGGGGGGGCACTTCCCTGGCTCCATACCCTGGGCTGGTTCCCAGACCTGGCTCTCTGAGCTGCCCCCCGAGCCTGTGGCGCAGCATCTGCTGTGTGCAGAGAGCCAAGGAGGGAGAGGGTTTGCTTCCTGCCAGAAAACCACTTGTTTTTACAGGCATTTGAGGCATGGTGTGCAGGTGGGGTTTGCAGTGCCTCACCTGTGCCACAAGAAAGTTGCAGAGTTTGTGTTTGGACAGATCTATAGCTGCACAGAAGATATCATGATGAAACAGCAGGGTGAGGGAYTGTGGACAAACCACACACAAGCCATGAGCAAGTGGCTGCCAGCTTTACATATCACAATATACCACTTACTGACAGGCACAACTTCCCTCTCAGGGCCACTTATTTCTTCTCTAGGATAAACTCCTGCCCTCCATGAGGATTCTGTAAACACTTCCTGGGTGGGGAGGCAGCCATCAGGAGGACAACGATGACACAATATAATGAAAACAGTTTAGGGATTGCTTAGCACAGAGTGAAGAACATAAAAGCTCAGCAAGCTTGAAACACTACTGTAATAACAAAGAACATAAGTCAGAGTCTTTTCTTTGTGGTATCACAGCAAAAAAGCTTCCCATCTCTCAGATGGCCTTGTTAAAGTCAGTTTTGCACTGGGAATAGCCACTGGCAGGATGACAGCCTACACTTTGCTCCTTAATCTCATTGGCACATTTACTTGGCCAGGGTTTGATTGATACTAGATCTATTTATAGCTGCAATCATGAAGGATGTGAAAGTTCTAAGAAGAACTTGCAAAGTCTAGATCCATGAGATTTCCTCTCATCTTTTGCTGTCCAAAATTTCTTTTTGGAGCCTTCAAATAGCTCTGACCTCTCCAGGCTGAAATTTGGRGGTAGGATGGCTCCATAAACGCATTGGGAAATAACACTTAGTAATGGACAAGCCTGAATCAATGTGTCCTCTCAGCTCCTTTGGGATGGGTGAGCCAGCTGAGGCAGGAGTTGCACAATCCCTGAGTGCCTGGCTGCAGCACTGCCCCAGTGCAGCACGCAGGGAGGTGCCTGTTTGTGCCTGTGTAATGGGGGAAGTGTCCATTCTGAATCAAATCTAAAAACTCTTTCTCAGCACTCCTGGGACACACATGGTGATGACTGTGCCTGGTGGCTTCAGCTTGGGTGGGACAAGCCCAGGAAGGAACTGGCCCACAGGAGGCCCTGCAGCATGGCTGGGGTGACAACACCCTCTCTCCTCACCATCCCCTGACTGTGCGCCTGTGCATCCTGGTGTCTGATGGCAGCTGTTGCTTCAATCACAAAGTGCATACAAGTAGCCTRCTGAAGGTGGATGGGACTAACAGGGGCCCAAGTACACTAGCCCTATGCACAGAAAAAACTGAAGCTGGTTCTGCCAAGCAGCAGAGGTTACAGACTGAATAATTCAGGTAACTACAGGGCAACTCTACCTTGACATGGATTTCAAGCCAAAATTAAGTAATGTTTTGAAGGGCCTTAATAACAGGGGAGCTTGGGTTCTGTCTGTATATCACAAGGGGCTGCATCCTTCAGAGGGCAGGGTTGTACATGCTTCTGAGGAAAGAGAATGGTTGTTTTTTGGAAATGTCACACATTACTTTCGCCTTTTCAAGCACACTGAGATACAGCCAGAGAAAGTACTAGCTAGAAGGAAAATTATGACTCTGTTGGATAACTGTCTGGCCAATAAGATCTCCATAAAGAGTTACTCAGATATGCCCTGTTCACAACTATCACCAACTAATTGCAACATGACTATCAGATCACCAGGACTGTATTGACATGCTAGGAAGTGATTATGAACACAGAGCTTCCTCAGAAGCAAGGACTGTCCCACTTTTCACAGTGATGTTGGAGACCAGAAATCTCTGTGGAGCTCTAATGGGCTGCAGGGGTGAGCTGACAATAAGCACTCTTTAATTAAGCTCTTTGAGAAAGTCAGGCTCCCACTGGGCTTGTTGTGAGAGCAGCAAAGCTCCTGATTTATAGCAATTCAATGCCCAAGCTTCCTAATACTGATGTAGGACACCAAATCACCAAGACCTCTTCAGTGTAATTAAAGGCAGGATGTGCTCCTGGCCGGCATATCCCAGCTCTGAAGGGGAATGCAGTCAGGGGTATTCCTGGAGTTTGTCCTGTAGCTTGCATGGTCTATGCTATTCAATAGGTTACACTGGTGATGGTCAAAGCTCATTCAATTAGAAAGGGGGAAAAAAGTAGTCATGGGGTGATAATTCAGGATCYATCAAGTTCTGACCACAGACTTGCTGCAAAGTTTTAGGAAGTCCAAAGTTTCTCTTTTCCTCTTTTAAATCAAGTGGAAAGAAATAACRCAGGGGTTAATTAGTCATGGCTTGATTTTCAGAAATGCTGAGGAAATTTCAACTCATTCTTGGCACTCTTTATCTTTGAAAAGTAAGGCCAAAGAGTGTTRTATTTCTTGCAGCATTTCTTTATGAAGAGACTATTGCCCTTACAAGCTAAATGTACCTTGGCCATCTCATCAGGGCTCTAGGCACTGATGCAGCCCACACAGTGTCTGCAGTAACTCCCCCTGAGCTGGTGCTGGAGCACCCCAGAGCAGGAGATGTGCCTGTGTGACCTGTCACTGCTGGCCACCCCACTGTCCTTGTGGGGCAGCCGAGGAGGGGCTGCCAGTGCCTCTGCCTGGGGCACATCTGGGCTGGCCACCAGCACGTTCAAAAGTCTGTCTGCTCTTGGAACTGCCCTGCACAGGGGGATCTGAYCTCTGATGAGCCACAAAGATCTGTGCAAACTGAATTGAGAACTCCAGCTTCTGGACACCGACACTCTCATAATGCCTTTATGTGCTAAACAGGAGGAGTTCCTACTCAGAAACGTTCCTTGTAGGGACTATCAGCACCTTCTGCAGTCAAATCAGCCCTGAGCCTCTTCTTTGGCAAGCACAGCTGGTGGAAGCTGTGGACACTTTACCAACCTATGCATTTTCCAATCCCTCTGTCACTCTTGCTCTTCTGCAGACTGTCATCATCCTTCTTGAACTAAAGGCTTGCATGAACAGAAGTAATATCACTTAATATCCCTGACTGCAGTTCTTCTAACTAATGCTCTGTGACTATTTAACTGTGACTCCTCAAATCTCATCCAGAGCCATTACTTTCAATCCTGTGAGCTTGCCTTCCCATCTGAGTATTTTGATGCCTCATTCTCTATCAGCCCTCACCCACGTGCTTGCCACAGGCAGCTATTCCCTATGTATTACCTTACAGCACTAAATAAAAACAGGAAAAAAAAAACCTGCACAATTTGAATCACCATTACACTTGCTTTCCCACCAGAAAAACATTGTCAACATTAAAAAATAATAAATTTCATTTTTCTGCTTTGGTGCAAAAATATCATAGGAAAGAAAATGCCAACAAGAAAACTGAGGTACAATTACAAYCCTCAAGGTCACAACAGTACTGTGGCCAGTGGGACTCTTGTGGGTGAAGTTACTCCCTGTGCAGAGGCCAATCTGAGGCCTTTGTCACAAAAATTCTTCAAAAACAGGTTCTCAGCAGCAGCTAGGTTGCTCTTTTACTCAGGATTGAATTTCAGTCTGTGTGCATATCAGATGAGCAAGATTTGGTTCAATGAAAGAGTCTGAAGGGAAWTTTTTTTTTCAAGCTGTGTGATGTGCAAAAACACTCAACCCATCAAGAAGAAAGACATGAAAAAAACAATAGACACCAGAAGCATAAAGGAGGAATAAAGACATCCTTTGGGATGAGGCAATGGAACACGTGTGGGTGGAAAAGCACACAGGAGAAATATGGGAAGTATTCAAAGAGAAATTACTGTATACCAAATGGTTATGTGTGCCATTGAGCTATAAATACATCAGGACTGGAGACAAGGGTAAAATTTATACAAGAAAGTGGAAAAAATCATCTGATGTAAGGTAAAGCTCTCTAAAAGCATAGGGAAATCAAAAAAATTGAGGCGGAAGATGGAAAGAGCGACCAGGTAATGATGTAAAGAGAGCAGGACCAAAACCAAAACCACGYTTGGTTCTTACATACATGGGTGTGTGTTTACTAAAACCTTACTGTTCACAACCCTGCTGTCACTGTGAAAGAGTATTTCAGAAGCAGCTGCATCACAAAATCCCAGACACACTTSAGAGCCACCCTGGCAACACCCCCTGGTCATCCTGCTCACTCCCATTGCTTGTTGGATGCACCAACACCACCCTGCACTGCACTGC
>JACDOX010000016.1:3804297-3826394 GCA_014549065.1 Cardinalis cardinalis | reverse complement strand
GAGACCAAGCAGAGCTACAAATCACACCCCCAGTGCCAAGGCTGGGGCTTAGAATCATCACTGCTGGCTGCACACACTTCTGCTTGCCCAGCAGCAAATACCTGTCTATTGACCCTTATAAGCAGGAATTTCATGTCTCCAGGTGATGGATGTGAGTATACAAATAAAATGTTGCAAGTCCTGTAACTGTCACAACACACTGAGAACCACATACAGGACCTGTGCCCAGAGGTGTGAATAACTTCCAGCAAGGGCAATCATGCATTACCTCAAGGAATTCAGGCTCCCCAGGGCAGGAGTAATCTCAACCAAACTGAATTATTTAAGAACTCAATGCTTACTCCCAGTTAATTGTGCTGACTTGTTTCTAGAAGCATCGGAGGGAGAAAGGTTCCTTCCAAGGCTTTGCCTCAGAGGCACGAGCACTGCTTGCAACTCCTCTTGCCACAGCAGTTTGTTGGGCAGGGCATGGGAGGCTGCCCWGTGACTCCAACCCCATTGCAGGAAATTCTGTTTTCTGGAAATGGTTGTGCTGTTGCAATATTTTGGGGAGGTGYGTCAAGAGCTGAGAAGGAATATTTTACAGAAGGGGTTGAAATGTACCTTCAGAACCCCTTGAACCTAGCAGAACAGCTGTACACTGAGGCCCTGGGAAAGTTCATCCCAAAAAGAGACACCTTGCCATCACTGTCCCTTCACCTGGGGCAGGTCCGTGCACTCTGTGTTTGGCCATGCAGGCTCTCTGGGGGCGAGCAGCCCCTGCAGAGGGAACAGCAGCCACACAGGCAGGGCTGCCTTGCCCKGAGCAGCAGGCAGGAGGAGGCTGAGCCTGGCTCCCCGCTCTCTCCTCTGTCCTACTTGCTTTGCTGTCATTACATAAGCAGCATTTGCCTGGCTCCTACTTTCTCATTTCCTTTGCTTGTTCTCTGATTTTTAGGACACTCTTTTGCTCGAGTTACACTGACCTCTTTTGTGAGAGAGGGTACGATATTTTCTGACTAAAGCCTCTTATCTTTAATAACCTGGCACATTTACTGTCCAAGTCAATAGTAAGACTTGGGAATTCTTGTAATTAGGAAAGCAACCACTCTAATCAATAGTGGAATCTGAAAGCCCCATGTAACAGAAAAGGAGCTGTGCAGAAATCYGCAAGCAAGACAGACACCCACAACAAGTATCACATTCATTTTCTCCTTTTCATTCAGCAGTGGAAAATATGTGAACATATTGCAGGGCACCCAAATGACCCTAAACACAATCATCTATGAGAAGTTCTGCTTTAGTTATAGTGAAATAAAAAAATGACAGCATCATTAAAAAAAACCTGGGTACCAGCTAATAACTTCCACAATTCTCCCTCCACTGTGGTTAAACCATGCAGCTGTGGGAGACTGTCAGCAGCACAGTGGCTTGGCTGCCTTGGCTGGGAGCTTATCAAACACAAGCTGAGGGTTTCCTTCTCAGATGTGTGGCACAGGTGGCAGCTGATGCAATGGCACAGATAGCCAAACTCCCAACCCAACCAGCTGGCGTGGAGATGGATTTTCTCTTCAAATCATGACGTGCCCAGGTTAATTCAAAAGCTATTTTATCCAGRGTGTAACAATACTTGTAATGTGGAGGGCAAGGAAACAGAAGACATATAGTGAAGGGACACAGGAGAGAAATGGGTTAAATCAGAAGGTAACAAAATGCACAAGGTACAGCTTGGGCCAGGGGTCCCCTCCTCACCCCACACAGGGACACAGCACAGAGACACGGGTTGCTCTCTGTGTGTATCCTAGGAACACGTTAGGATACCAGAGGATTTCTGTAAAATCTACTTGCCATAGGCTCCTATGGAAAAAAAATCTGTTTTCCCAACTTTAAGCTAAGCAGCTGCAAGGCTCCTGACTAGCAAGGCTGAACACAACCCCTGGGATTTTGCTTGCAAGCCCTTACAGAGGACAGCACTGGTTACTGAGAGCTGAAACYCTTCTGCATCTAGCCCAGCACGATGGTGCTTCTCTGCTCAAACAGAATGGAAGATTAATCAGATGTTAAAAATTACTATTCAAAAGACATTCTGTGACATAAATAYCCAGACTGACAGCAGAGCACTCAGCAACATGTCCGAATCATTTTCCTCTTCAGGAGAGGAACAGAAACCGCTTCTCAAACAAATGAGAAAAGGACTTTTGTTTTGCTTTGTTGCAAAGAAGAATCAACTGATGATAGCAGACATTTAAAAAACAACCCCATGCTTAATTATAATCTTTCTGGAGCAACCAGGATGGCTTCAGATTATTTTACATAACTGTGTTAAATCCCCCCTGAGAATTATTCGCCTCCTACACTCCAGGGTGCCTGAGCTTAAAAGATGGCCAGTTATTTAACAGGCTTGTCAGTAGCTTAAAAAATGTACCAGCACTTGCTGCARAACAACAATTGCAAGTGGGTTTATTTCATTATCTTCACAGCCCCTCCACAATGGGCAGGAAATTGTTCTTTGACGGTGGATTTTATTTTGAAATGCACATTGCACTTGTGTGTTTAAATGGTAATGAACAGAAAACATACATAGAATATATATGTGTGCACATATATATACATATATATTATACATCTACATACATATTATATGTATATAAAAAGGGTACTCTCAAAGCTGRGTGTATCCTTTTTGAGCAGTAGCAACCTTGCAAAACTTTACTAGTCAGCTTGCATAAAGGCAGCATGTTTTTCTTCTGTAATTTGGAAAAGGAAGAAACATCTTATTTTCCTGCCTTCCTAGAAAAAGAGAAGCCATCTGACTAATGAATAGACTAGTACTTGGTTGGTGACTTAAAAATGCAACTGGGAAGGGGAAAGGGGACATGATTCAGCCACAGCTGAATGCTGTGACTTTTCCTTCTTGGGTTACATTTATTTGATTTTTGGTGTTTAGGATATGACCTTAACCACAATTCTCTATGCTCACATAACATAAATTATGAAGTGAGGAAAATATAACATAAATAACAAAGCGAGGAAAGAAGAGAATTCCTGTTCATGAACTTTTAAGCCCAGTAATTTCAAAGGAGTTTGCATGCAGACCTTTGCACCTCACAAAGGTACAAAGAGGACAAGACTTGTTGCTGGGCTTCAGCAGGCAGAAAGACAATTTGTGTCCCTCTTCTGGGCTGTCTTTTCAGAGTGGAGACAGGTCTTCAGGCAGGTAGGTGAAAGAATTAAGCAGTGTGTGGGCTTCAGCATAGCCCAGTACTCACTGTCAYAGAGACAAGAAATGAGTACACTGGTAACATCTTAATTCTTATTTCCCTCTAACRGTCTGGCAGCAAAACATGTCTCCCCTTAATCAAATTCTCAGTGAGTTATACAGGGACAAAAGTGCATATTAGCTRCAACTATGAAGATGAAAGAAGTCTCAAGCGAGATTCACCAAATTTTTCTCAGCTGCTGATAGTAACAAGCAACTCAAATGTCCCACAGTTGTAAAATGGGAGCAGAAGCCATTGCTGAGCATCCCTGTGCCACCTCCAGCACCCTTGGGACTGCACCTATGAAGGCTCTAGAGGCCTTTTCTGTCATTAATTTTGGTGGTTAATCCATCTGAGGGCAGGAGTGGCATCATGCTGACAGCAGGCAGCCAGCCCCAAGAGCAGCCCTAGGAGGGACACCCAAGCTCTGCCAGCATTGACTCCAAGGTCAGGAGCCTTTTAATTATAACCATAATTCTGACTTCTGGCAATGGGAGAGCTGTAAGGACTGGAGTTTTATCACTGCTGGGCTCAGGGTTGAATCTCATGCTGGGAAATTCAGAGGAATGTCCCCCTGTGCCTCATGGATCCAGTTCCTTCTGCCAGCCACTTGCACCCAGCAAATCCAGTTCTGCTCTTAGACAGAGCAGCTGGGACAGGTCAGGGAATGGGAGGAGGATGCACCTTGTGGATTCAGTGCTTTGTGCCCTGGCACTGCACTTTCTGTGCTTATGGCAGGGCAGAAGGGAAAATACAGCCTGAGCCTGATGATTGTAATTCTTATAACCAGGGACCTGTGTGAAACCTTCAGCACTGAAACCAAAACCAAACAACAAGCTGGTCACCAAGTGAAAAAACAACTTCCTGCAAACTGCCAGAAGGGAGTGCATATCTCAGTGACCAGTTACAAACCAAGTGAGAAGGACAGAAGTTCATCATGTCCCAGGCCAGCCTGGGCTACACACAGTCAGCATCCCCAGCAGCAGATGGACTCCAGTGCTTAGCCAAAGGGGTTTTGAGCAGCTGATGCAAAGCCAGCTGTGTGGGAAGCTGCAGGGTCAGAGCTGCTGTCAGCAGTCCCTTGGCACTGCAGCCCTGCAGAGCAGCACCATGCCTCCCTTCATGCTTGGTCAAAGCTGTTCAAGAGGATGTGCCAAAACATGGATCTCTAAGCTCAGAAGGGAAAGGGTAMAAGCAGAGTTCCAGCTGACAGAATGATGCCACACCAGCTGAGATGAGCACCAGGATGAAYGGAAGATGGGATGGAGGCAGAGCAGCCCTGCAGTGGCTAAAGCACAGCTGGTTTCTCATGAAAGCTCTCTGCAGAGCTGGAGATGGCAGCAGTGGGCAGGACACTGTGCTGGCTTAGATGGATGGATGAGCAGCACAGAGGGGCTGATCAAGGCAGCACTGGCACCTCCACTGGGACCCTGGGCCATGCCAGAGTCCAGCCCCCAAATCTCTGTGCATCCTGACCCATSCCATGCACTGTGGGCTGTGTCCCASCCTGGGCCCCCACTTGCTCAGTCTCTTGGGGTTACAAGGTAGGAAAGAGGAACTCTCCTTCCCTCTCTCTCTTTTTCTGTATTTGTAAAAAATTTCTTCTGAAACAATGTAAATAACTTCATCTAGAAACAAGAAACTCAAGTTTTCCGAGAACACTTAGGAGAGACTGATTTCTGAGGGTGTAAATTTGGGCTTTGTGACTTCAGCAGAGCTATTTTGAATTTTCCCCATGTAATGAAGTTGGCCATTTTGAATACAAATAGAAAACACAACAATTGATATTAAATGCCTTCAATTCCATTTAAATGAGCTCTGTAGTTCAGAGCAGGGATAAGTGCCCTCACTCTCTGCAGTTCGTATAAAAGCTACATGACTACCCACTATTATTATATGTCAAAACTGACACAAAAGTACAAAACTTCCTCATAATTGGTGTAAAGAAGGTTACAAGTACATAGCTGATGAACTTACCCTATTCAACCTCTGGGTTTGCCACTTATTCTATTCAGGAGAACAAACATACACCATTTACACTCGGGAGTACATTATGTCCTTACTTCCCCATAAGCCAGCCCCAGCAGGGAGCACTGCAATTGAGCTGCCAAAAAGAAAACTTTGGAAAAAGTCAAAACAGACAATTTCAAAGCTTGAGCCTATTAAAAATTGACATTGCCAGTGTGACAGATTTGTGTTTTATAAATCAGGCTCTAACCAGCTTTTTGAAATATAATGGAGCAGTCCCAGTTGCCAGTGGCAGCTCAGTGAGCAGGGCTGGGGAGGTACCACACCAGAGCAGTGCCAAGAACAGCCCTGAGCAGCTGCTCCCTGCAAGAACATCACTGCCACAGCACCTGCCTCACCCACCACAGGGAGAAACCTGCAGTGATAAGTGCCTGAGGAAACTTAAACCCTGTTCTGTAAGCTCTCACAAGGAGTTTCAGCAGCATTCCCAAGCCTGGGTCTGTCTGAGACTGCCCCAGCTGGTGAGCAGCATGTGGCCAGGCCATGTCTTGGGTTTGAAATGGAGGAGACAATGCATCCCTCTGTGGGAAGGTATGAGCGCCTGGGTTGTCTCCTCTTTTGTCTCACCTGGCAGGGATGGCCCAGGGGAGCCTGCAAAGGGACCCTCCCTGGGGCACTGGCCCAGATCCAGAGTGTGGAGAGGCTTTGGGCATCTGCTGCCAAGCCTGAGAGCATCATCAGCCCAGGGCTGCACCCTCTTACCTCTCTGCTCAGTAACAAAGACATGAAATCCCCTCAAAGCACATTGTCCATATGCTAATTTAGGTGTTCACCTACAGGTCACAAAGTGTCTCATTGACTGGACACTAAGAGACTGAAACACCAAGTCTGTAGGCTTCAGGTGCTGAMGTTCATCTCTGGTGGCATGAAGGTTGTTTAAATAACTGCCAAGGAGAAAGGACTTTCAAAGCATCTCCTAAAATTATCCTCAGGGGAACCAACWGAGATGAACCCAGCAGCCTGAGGTGATTTCCACAGCAGAGAAGGAGCACCAWCCCTTCCTCAGCACAACCACCTGCACACCTCAGGACCTGGATTTGGAGCAGGTGCCCAGTGGCACTGTGGGGCTGCAGGATGCTCAGAACAGCCCTCACTAGTGTGGAGCAGAAGGGTCCATGTGAATCTCACCCCCTGCAGAATCCATGCATTTCTCCCTCTATTAAACATCCAAGGCAAGCCTCTTTATCCACCCTTGAAGAACCTCTCCTTATTCATGGGGCAAACAACAAAAGAACATTTTACTTGAAACTTCAGGTTGAACTCTATGAAACCTTTAGGTTGCATTTCTCACTGAAAAGTAACAGGTCCATTTGCAAATGGCACTGCTGCTCAGTTTAATTTGTCCCCTTTCCCAGGGGAGCTCTGACCTCAAAAATCCCTGAGGCTTTTGGAATCGATCAGGATCTGTATTTTCCAGGAGAATGCCTTATTTTAAAAGCATCTGAAAACCTGACTCTCAGCTAAACCCTTCACAACAAAAAGGCACCTTCTTTACACCTTTTTGTCTCTCTGCTATTTTTTCTATCTCCCTGCCATTTCCTACACTTTAATGTAYATCCAAATTTTCCTCTCTGTCCCCTTCTCTGTGGTCAGCTCTTAGTTAAAGGATAAGTAAAAGACATGTATTTTCATACTCCTTGGGAAAGAGCAGATCACAGGAAACAAAGAGCTGGGTGAGTGAGCCRTGTACCCTCTCTCCATCACCAAGCATTTGAACAGGATGGCACCTCTGATCTCAGAGTACAGAAACACCCTGTCTGGAAAAAGTGAACTTTCCTAAATGCCTGGGTAAACCAAAGGTTTGAAGCTGTTATTAATAGACTGGGATAGCTGGAAGAAAGCTCCCTGTATACACTAATGAAARTGTGCCCAAGTACTGCAGGGCTGTGAGTCTCTATTTTGAGAGGATGTGGGTAGTTAAGTAGCCCCTGCCTGCTTGTGTCAGGGCACAAGTGGCAAGTGCCTGCAAAACGCCCCAAGCCACAGAGGAATGAAATAAAGCCCTAAAAGACTGAAGCAGAGCCTTTCATCTGAGGGAGACCCAGAGGGCAGTGACAAATCCAGATGGATGGAGAACCACACATCCCTAGGGCAAGCCCAGCCAAGCCTGGGGCAAAAGGCAGCAGGGAAGYAGCAGGAYACACTGACCCAGGGCAGGAGGTGCMGGAGAGCCCACCAAAATCACAGGGGGCTCTACAGGTGGGTATTGTGAATTATTCCTCTTGGGATKCAGCTGTGGAGCTGGAATGAGTGTCCCTCCTGAGCCATCAAACCCCACAGGCAYCAGAGAGCCCTGAGCTGCTGCCCCCAGAGCTGGGCAGCCCCCTTGGACTGCCCCTGCAGTGCCAGCCCCATSTCAAACCTTGCTATTGGGTAACACCACGTTGAAAGGCATGAGAACAAGGAGTAGAAATAAAAATYATTTCTGTAATTTCAGATGAAATATAGAGAAAACCACACAGCCCAGGGAAGAGGCTGATCAGGGCTCACTGTGTTCACCTGTCCGCTACTCCTTCACTGTGGCCTTTGGCAAATCTTGGTGCTAGGTGACTAAATGCTGCAACCATGCTCAAACTCTCCCTGAAAATGGCTGATTTTCCCAATTTCCAGTCAACCTGCCTAACGTGGTGCTTCATGGGGGACAATTAAATRGCCAGGAGCAAGAGGCATGAAGATAGCCTGCTGTGAGTCTATGTATCTATGAGTCTAGTATTTACAAGGTTAACTACTCCCTGTGGTGGCCAAAAAAATGCAAAAAAAAMCCTACTCCAGCATTAATTTGCCTTGATCAGTTCTTGTTCATAACAAACACAAAACCACAAACCCACCATATTTTGCTGAATTAAGAAAACATGGCTAATACTCAACCTTGATTTTGCCCACTTAATTCACCTGGAGTAGCAGCACTGAGCATCTGGGAAGCTGCTGAGAAGTGAGCATGTCAAGAGCTGATCTGAGGATTTGATCTGTATCACAGCCTTCTCTGGCCTTCAGAAGAGCTGAGCATTTCATTAAGGGCGTTCAAGAGGATGCTTGTGCTCCTGCTGTGTACAGCACACGTGCTTATCTTAATGGCATCTCTGTCCATCAGCAGCTCAGACTGCTCGACACAAAAAGGGARAAACACAAGAACAGTCTAAGAAGAGCATGGATCCATGGGTGGATAGCAAACCTACAAAGGAGGAAAATTCAAATCTCTAGTTCATTCAAATGTAGATTCTCCTTTTCCTCACCTTTGGCAAGTTCCAAAATCTGAAACAAAAAATACTCAGTGAGGAATTCTCCCTGAAGACATACTGATCATATCCTGATGGAAATTCTGCAAACTGCCTCCCATGTCACAGGCAGGTATTCCAGATGTTAACTGACTTGCATTTCAGACACCAGAGAGGGAATGGACATGGTGGGACCACTGACAGCCCTGGGCTCTGAGTAAGGAGCCCCATCAGCCCCATCCCTGCCTCCAGGAGCATCACTCAGCACCACCCCTGCCTCCAGGAGCCCCATCAGCACCATCCCTGCCTCCAGGAGCCCCATCAGCACCATCCCTGCCTCCAGGAGCCCCATCAGCACCATCCCTGCCTCCAGGAGCACCACTCAGCACCATCCCTGCCTCCAGGAGCATCACTCAGCATCACTCCAGGGCTGGGATTAGCCATGCCATGGTGATGGAGGCAAGAGAACTGGGGTCTGCCTGGGATATCTGGATCAAGTTCAACGTAGCTTCTTTAAAGAGTTTATCTACACCAAAAGCAGAGTCCTGGAGAGGTGGAACAGGACCAGTGGGTGAGTGCAGTGCAGAGGTAAGGGAGGCATAGAAGCAGCACAGATTTTGTGTGGCCACCATTGAGCTTCTTGATAAGCAAGGCTGGATCCAACCTTGATTTCTGCAAAAGTTTCCAAGTGAGCGCAGGATTCCTTCTGGGATTTAATGTAGGGCAGGGTTTCTTCACGTGAGAACAGCTCACATAACTCCAGTGCCACTGTGCTCTGCACATGAGTTAATCTTTCCACCTGGATCTGGGAGCTCAGGCAGGTGCACCAGGTCAGACCTTACATAAAGAGATGACCTGAAGGAATTTGTAACAAACTGCCTTCTACAAGCCYAGGGAGATTGTACTGCCAGCCTTCTCTTGGTATAACAGGGGTCCTCTTACTAAAACAGAAAGAAAACACTTRCCTATTTTTGGAACACCACAATGTGTTATAAATGCATGGGAACAGGAGAAATACCAGTTTTCCTGCTTGGTTTTCATGAAACTAAAGGTTCTGGGCCAAAATTTTAGATGCTGGGATGACTAAAAGGTTACCCTTAAATAACTGTGGAGCTTTCTGGATCCCTGCAGGGCCTGCTGTGCCATGATTTCAACTGGTGTGAAGCACCAGCWGCAGACCAACAGCAATGCACATCAGCTCAGAGTCTGCATTTCCCTCCCACGAGATAAAGGCTGTGCTGGTGGATGTGGCAGGGGCCATCCAAGAAGGGTAAACTCTGAGGAAAGAATTCAAAGCTCTCAGAGATACTGAGAAAAGGGAAGTGGGAGATTCCTACCCCTGCTGTTCTGGCAGGCCATTTRGCAAGTGTTCCTTAGGACCTATTTGGGAGCAGGAGCACTTTTCAGATCAGAGGGAAGAGGAGCAATGTCCTATCACTGCAGTATTTCCCCTCCCCTCGAGGGGACTGCTCACACCCCAGCTGGAAACCACAGACTGGGTTCAGCTCACAGAGAATTTGAATTCTGTGCTTGGCCAGCCATTGTAACAATGGTCTTTCCTGCTATAGAACTCTCTCAAACACAAACATCTGTGTATGAACATWAGCATGGCCTTGTTTTGAGGACAGAAAAAGAAAATACCTCCTTTCCCACAACACTTGTTACAATGAATGCTAACTACGGAATCTTTCACATTTGTTGTCGGTTTTCAGATGGAAAAATAAATCTTAGCAGGTATAAATAAATGGGAAAGATATAAATATGTAATATAAAGTCTCACCATAAATTAATGGAACACAAGCATGTCTGTGTCTGAATCAAAATGCAGCAGTAAGTAAATGTTTTCATCTTTCTTTTCCATTTTTCAAATACTCTTGAAAATAAATATTTGGTGTATTTTTCATATAGACAGAAAGAGAGGAAGCCCATTAATCTTACTTTATGAGCTATTATTTTTATATGTCTAAATAGCTGCTGCATTAAGATGTCAAGAAAAAGCAACTGTGTATTTAGCCCCAAAACAAACTCTGTATGAGCAGAGCCAGTGCTGGCTGCTTTCCCAAGGGTCTTGGTCTAACACACTTCAGCTTTGGTTTGCAAAACCATCTTTAGGGAGGGGAAACACCACAGCCCCATGTCTGCCTGGCTCCTTGCCTGCCTACAAACAGCTGGTCATGGTGCTAAAGAAGGCAGGGATGGGACTGAAAAAGACACTTTCCACCCTTTAAAAAGAAAAAAAAAAGAGAGAGAAAAAACCCCAGCAATCTAAAACCTGAAGAGTTTATGCCCTGACTGCTGAGCTGAGGCTCCTCTTGCACAGGTCRCTGGACAGATATCAGATGGTAAGACCTTTCAATTGCCAATGGCCTGGTCTGGACTTCAACACATGAATCAGAGATAAAGGACTCTGTATCCTATTATCAGACTCCTGAGCAACCGTTACATCTCATTAAGTGTAACTATATATTCACAGAYCAGAATCCCATACATGGAGAGTATCATGGTACCATAGAACAGTTTGGGTTGGAGACAACCTTAAAGATCATCTAGTTCCATCAGATCTTTGACTGGAASCAGAGTATTACTAGGGCATTCCATTGCTGTAATAAAGGTTTGTGAGTTCCAAAGCAGAAGACCAATATCAGGCTTTATTTTTSCTTTAATGCTTCAGCTGTTGAAGTGACAAAGCTGGGCTGGAAAGCTATTTGTGCATCGGGGAATGAAGAGATTTCTGGTCTTTTTGTCACTTTTCACCCCAAAAAATAAAAAAAAGGACAGGTGAAAGCATTCCAATAGTGCTGTTGTCATTGCTTTTCAGAGAGAGAAATCAAGGCAAGGCACAGCTACAGGCTTTGCATCAGAACACACCCCAAAGCAGGGCAAGGGCAGAGGCAGAAGTGAGCACACGTGACGTGCGGCTCTCTCTAGCCAAGAGACCATCACTTCTCTGCTAACCAGGGAGGGAAAGGCAGGAGGGAGCTGTGCAGTGCCTGCAAACCCACCAAGGATGGCACACCTTGTGATTTTCAAACAGGTCACCTTCCAGGACAATTTAATATCAACACAATCCCCTAAGAAACAAGACCAGCAAGGACTTAATTTGTGTTTTAAATGCGCACCTCTCCTTAAACCTGTAGCTTCTCAACAGACACCTGGCCACATTCTGCACCAGCACACATCAGCACAGCTCCACTGAGGGCAGCAAAGCCATGTTTACTTTTATCTGCTAAGAATCTGATCCAGCCTTCTGAGAAGAGGGGGCACACAGGGGATGAGATTTCCTGCCTCTTTAATGGTGCTTCCCACACCAAACACTTGGCACCGTGCAGGACTGGGGTCTTTGGGGTGAGGCTGAACATCCATTCCCTGGCAGTGGCTGAACTGATTGCCAGCAGAGAGGGAACTGTAAGTCAGCAGTGATAACCAGGGCCCTGCTGAGCCATCACCAGTGGGGAACCTTTGCAGCTCTGAGAGGTTGATAGTCTCATAAATGACAGGTCTTCTATGAGATACTGCAGTCTGAGTGCRTTTCATTAACAAGGAAGGAGATGAGCTGATCCTTGCTTTAAAATACGGAGATTTGTGTGGTTTTTGGCTGCATTACCCACCTCGCCTGTCTTTGAGCAACAGTTTTCCTCCAGTTGCAGGTATTTTCAAGTAATGGACAAGGAACATAAAGAGGTATGTGCAAACCAGAGGGCTGAGGGTGGCTTTTGCAGGCTGCACAGACCATTTTCTGGRAGTGCTGCTGATGCAGAGTGATTAGATGCCATTTTAACACAGCAATGAGCATTAATTGATGCTGTTCTTTCTCTGTCCTGCTACATCTGGTCTAGCAGCAGAAAGCTCTCTGTGATTTAAGACAGATTTTGTGAGGTGCAATCTCTCTTTGAATCCTGCTTTTTTTTTTTTTTCCCTTAACTTTAATTCCTTCTAGAAGAGTTTTCAGAAGCACTGAAAGCTTGACAAATCACTTGACTGAATGGCCCACATAGTTTTCTCTTAAGTCAGCTTTGGTAATGAGCCACTAAACACATCTTGAGGCTTTGCTTTGAGTAATATTTTAATTGGTGAGATTATTCAAATATTTGAAGCCAGGCCACCCATTTCTTGTGTACCCCACTCTTTGCACTTAACCAGGGGAAGGAGAGCTGGAGTACAAAGGCACTGAGCAAGAGGAAAACTTGCCTCCAACCCAAAGGAATTTCCCTTTGGATATAACATTGTATGTCCAGCTGCAAGGCTGGGGCAGTGCAGCTGTGTGCAGCTGGTGTGGATGGCAGCTGGGTGTGACCAGGACCAGAAAGGGCTGGCAAAAGCAAAGGAAGGAGCCAGTGCTGCTGCCTTCCTGCTGCACTCATGGAGTGATGGAGCTCATGGCAGCAGTGGGATGAGAGATCTGCTCCAGGCTGCCATCACCCAGCACTGGAGGGGCTGTGGGGTCCCATGCTTGGGACAGGTACACACCCCCATGCAGCCTGAGGCAGCTTCCCCTTGGCAATCACAGAAATACAAAACCATAGCAGTGCTCAGGATGCTGCTCCAGGCCTTTAGCCCTCTAAGGTCACCGAGTCCCACCATGATCCTCCTGCCCCTGTGCTCTGTCTGGGAAGGAGGCTGAATTCTAGGCCAGGTTTCCCACCCCCAGCCTGCACTCCACTCCCTCGCAGGGACTCCTGGCAGCAGTGCCCTCTGTCCCCATGCCCTGCAGCAGGTCTTGAGCTCTGGCTTTGTGGAGCCTTAAAAGGACAGAACACGGAGGGSCAGGGTGAGGAAGGGAGTGACCAGATTTGGACAAAGCAGCGCAAACAGCCAGAGGTATTTCAAACTGATCACAACTGGAATCAAAACTCTGTTATCCCAAGATTCACTTTTGTGAGCTAGATTCAAATTTGCCAGATGTCCCAAGGGATCTTCTCTAACATAATCCTGGATTTGGGAGTAAATTCTCAAGAACTGAATTTATGAGCCTGCATCTCTTCACCCTTCAATGAGTTTTGAAATCTTTTTGGCTTCAAGCTAATAATTTAAAAATGACTGTCTTTTCCTAGCCACTGGATTCCAATTAGCTTTACTTTTCTCTTCAAAAAGGGAGCCCCCATACAGCAAGCATCCYGCAGACTGATAATGGGATGCAGGTACAGAGGCACGAGTTCAATCAAGCCCATCTCACTGCTCTGGAGCTCTGCTCCTGCTCATTTTAGACTCATTTCAGCGTGGCAGGTCACAGCAGTATAAACATCACAGGAAAAAAAAAAGGGCCGAGCTGGCAAACAGTCAGAACTTGCTGTTCCTGACCCAGTAACCTACTTTTGAGCACCACGTAACATGAAAGCCATCCCGGGCTCAGACTGCGACGTCACCTCTTACTTAACTTCTTAGAGGCAAACAGTGGCGCTGGTTGGAAAGAGTGAGACGAGATGTGGTCACCATTTGCTTCATGCTGACCACAAAGATCTGCTTAGTTTAGACAGGAAGGCACAGAGTGAGTGGTTTCCAACCTCAAGTGATTCACAGCCACCTCCTGAGCACACAAGTTCCATGCACAGTTTGGACATTGGAGTCTGTCGTGCTGACGCACAGAGAAACCTTTAATTTTGTCTACAGCACCAGTGCCACCATCAGCTTCACAGCCACAGGCAAAGAAACTGCCCAAGGGAACCCTYCATGAAGGACCCCTGTTTTACCTCTGCAGTGCTGCTTTAGCTGCTTTCATTCCAGCTCCCTCAGTCTGACTGATGAGAGCACTGACAGCACACAGCTTGGTTTCTAAAGGCAGAAAAGWCTTGAGGACCCCTGGGAATAGCCAAAACTGCTCTCTATACCTGTTCTCCCTTCAACAGGGCAACAACAGCAGCCATCAACACCCACCACCTCTGGGATGGCATCTGTCTTCCCCTTCCCAGATTTCTGCCTCACCACTGTCTTTCCTTCAATCAGCAAAGCTGACCCCATGCTCACATACTTTTTTACCTCTGATGAGGTTAGTAAGGGATTTTGGGGAATGCTAAATATGGCAGGAAAAGATATGTCCTCAAGGATGTGCAGCATCCCTTTTCTCCAGGATAACTCATGGGCTACTCGGGATTTTCTCTTGCAACTTACACATAGTTTATCTTCTTTCTTTTYTAGTGACAGGAGTGGCATCACTGGTTGAAATGCACCTGGACAGCATTGCCAGCCTGCAGAGAAGAAACCTGTGGCACTTGTCATCCTCAGACAGTCCCTGCTTAAGAAATGGTCAAGCTTAGGAGTTAAGCTTAACAGTTGCTTAAGTTCAGCAAAACATCTTCAAAGCATTTTGTTTGCCTAAAGCCATCAGGAGTTTTCCCATCAAAACAYAAATGGAGATAGACTAGGAATAAAGTTTTCAGGCAGTTTTCTACTACAAAGAAAAAATTGAAATCATACTCATCCAGTGTTCTTTGCAACTCTATCTGCCACTGTGAACATCCTTAGAAATCAGTGTTTAACACTTGCCATTAAGAAGTAAAACATAAACTAAGACTAAACTCAGGCTTAACACTTGAAAGGATTAATACTTTACTGCACATCAGGGAAAAGAAATAAGCGTGGTAAGACAGAGTGAGAGACATTACAAAGGGAGCTCTTTAGGGAAATGATGGGAAATGATTCTTTACCAAAATATGACCATTTTTGCAGGCAATTGCTTCCACTGCATCTCTCAGCTGAAACACACACACAAAAAATAGGAAGAGGTAGAAATGAAACTACTTTTGGTTGAATATTCAGCTGCATGCAAAAAGAAGTGGCTGAAATAATCAGAACAAAGTGTCTTAAAGTTATTCCACCTTCCAGCTAGCTCAAGATGACCATGATTTTATTTCTATTGACACTTGAACTTSCCATTGCAGAGCCAGAGGGGACAGGGCACTGCAGTATCTTAAAAATTCTAGATTCTAACTACATTTCCTTGCATCATCACAATCCATTTTCCCACCATCTCTTCTACCAGCAGTTTTAACTTAAACTAAGATTAAAAACATGGAACTATTTCACTCTGACTGGCATAATCATAACACAAACGTAAATGTCCTAATAGACATAAGAAGTAATTTTTCTTTACTACAATGTCTAATTTAGATCTCTGAAATTGTAAAATTAAAATCTATTCTAACCCATACTTACACAAAAAAGGCATTTCTAGCTAATTATAGTATCTAACTGCTTATTACACAAAAATCTCAGAATGACTGTATTGTAAAAAAAAAAATTGCTTAATTATGAAATCCTGATGATAAAGACACCATTGTCATGAAAACATCTGGACTGCCAGCCTCCCAGAATACATGAAATTTCAATAGGCAGAGCAAAATCAGGGGGCAGATGAAAGAAGAGTTTTAAAGAGGTCCAGAGAAAAAACTATGACCCACTGCAATTTCTCTGCCAAAGTGCAGGGGATGGCTACAAACAAACCAACCAGTAACAGCCCAGTCCCAGCAGCAGAGCAATAAAGATGTATGGGGAGATGAGAGACAACTAACACTGTGCCTATTCTTGCACAACCTTGRGAAAAATATACTTCTACTCTACTCTTCTACAATGTCAACCTGGAAAAATAGCCATTGCCTCAGGGTGTTGTAAACCTGTTTATCAATCTGATGCCTGAGAATAACAGAGTGGACAAATCTGAACAGAAGAGCGGTCAATAGCATTTCTGTAGAATTTAACTTGGATCAAACATCATTTAAATGATATTTGAAGAACAAAACAGGAAGAGGAATAGGAATGAAGCAGGGGGAAAGGTCAGTTACACACTAATAGAAATATTGAGAAAAGTAAGGGAAGTTTGACTGCTGTGTTCAGTCCAGCCAAACAGGGCTGACCATGAACAAGAAATCTGTTTCTTGTCAAGCCTGTTGTAAATGTTATGTTAATGGTGAAGTTAGTGCCTATGCACATTTTAGCTGCTTATGAAATGATGAAAGTTGTGTTGGAAAAACGAGAGTTCAAAGACATCATTATCCAGATGTGAGAGGTCACATCAAAAGGACCAGAAGAAGCATGAGGACATTTCCAGTGGACTGGGGGATGCAGTCTCATAAGAAGAGACCTTGTCTGTGAGTCCAGGGATGACCATGTTGGAGAGAGCTCTCCTGGACAGGAATTTTCTCCTTTCCAGCTGAGCCCAGTCCTGAAGCTATSTGCACCTATAGCTGGCCCTGAGCATGCAGGCAGTTCCAGGGAATCTMATGAGGGTTCCCTGGTCAGATAGCTAAAAGTTCACAGAGCAGGGTTCACTGGGCTGAYAGCTACAGTGAGGTGTGATTCCTTACCTCTAACTAGAGCTCCCATTGCTGGCAGTGACTTTTCACCACTGAGCAGCCTGTACCTTGGAATCCCCAATGGAAAACTCACATTKAAATAATCTGCAAGGTCCCAGAACAGACAATGGATGAGACATCAGGAATGATGTATCACTTGTGGGGTAGGACACATCAGTTATGGGGGCCATTACAGGGCAGACAGCACCAGAACCACAGTATCCTCCTCACATGGTTGCCATCTGTGCCTCTCTGCTAAAGGTTATATCAGGACTCCATTGGAAAATGTTGCTGGATGGGATTTATAATTCAGTGGACAGCCAAGTTCTCAGCCAAGAATCCTTCCAAATGAAAACAGCTCAGTTATGGGGATTCTGCTTATGTTGWTATTTTTGATCACTAACATGATAAAATCCACAAAGTAGCATCAGCCTGTGCATCTGATATGTTTTCCATGAACAGCTCTGCACAACAGCCAAACTGATGGAGTTCATCTACTTCAGTCTCAGGTCTCACTGCTTGTTTGCATGGTGTTCAGATAGTGGGATAAAACTCATTCCCTGTGCAAGGGCTCACTGTGAGATCTGTACAGCACTTCAGTCTCCCCTGAGCCTGATACACAGGGGATTTWAAAAGTGCATGCCCTGAGGAATGGCCTGCATGGCACCAGTGAACAGAGCTGCACACACTAGGAAAAGCTTTCATGACTTTCTCTCAAGAAGCATTACTCTTCTGCCAAGTAAATGTGCCTGTTATTTGCTTTTCAGCACATATTGCAAAGCTCATGTTAATTAAACCTCTAAAACACACAACAGAACAAATCTTTATTGACGTAATGGCAACAAATTGTATAGGAACTCTTCCCCACTGTTTACTCAGTAAATATTTGCTTGGAAAGAATAATTTGCACCATCCTAGGCAAAGGACAAGCCAGTTAGGGCACTGGAGCCAAGAGCATCCTTTCTGCTCTCCTGGACTCCAGAGCTGAAACTCCAGGATCCTCTGAGTMAACTTACACAGAGTTCAAATATCAGGCAAACACACCAGGAAGAAAAGAGCCGGGATAAAACCCACAGGTCTGACRCCAGCTCTGTGGCACCAGAGAACTTCGGTGCAACATCAGAGACCTCATGTTCTCCCTGGGTGATTTATGGGTTACAGCACAGGGCTATGTCAGTGGTTGAAAAGATGGTCCAAACACAAAACCATCTCCAAATCTCAATCTACACCAGAGCAGAAAGTCCTCTTTCTTTTGGAGATGCCAGCCCTTTAACAGACTGCAGCTCTCAAAATCCAGGCACTGGAARCCAAGGAATAGGAGGTCTGTTACTCATTTATCTTTAGGTGAATTTCTAAAGTATTCCACACTTGGACAGATTACTAAAACCTAGTTTCCAAACCCTAATAACTCACAAAATGAAGCMCAAGGAACCCCCAGTCAAACGCTGTATGACATTTACAGAATGCCTTTGGATAACACTAGTCTATAAAGGCAACTGCACTGTTAGACTRGACAGTGACCAAACACACTTGGTAATGGCAAAGCTGCCTCTGACTTCAGCAGACAGAGGTTCATCCCTAAAATCCCATGAAATGTCAATCTGTTAGGACCCTTCTCATTATTAATAYATATTTATCTTTTGAGCAGATGGACTGATTGCACAAGGCTGAAAGTTGTCCAAAAGAGAAGCGTCTTCTACTGGGGAACAGCCTATGAAGTACAAACACTCCCAAAAGACATGACTCATGCTGGCAGGCTGTCACAGCACTTCTCTGAATTTGAATCAACATGATCTGAAATCCTTTTCTCAATGGGCAGTTTAGATACATTTCAAGAAAATTGCAACTATACTAGCAAAGCCTCTTAACCTTCACATCTCCCTACTGAAGCACAAGCAGAATGTACCAGTTTAAAAAAAAAAAGAAAAAAAAAGAAGGAAGATCATCTTAAACTGACAGGTTATTCACACTCTCATAGCTRTCTTTCAAATACAGATTTGATAGCATTAACATCCTGGATTAGAGGGTCTGGGACTCTGTTCAAGTTTCCAAGGAATGGTCATGGGGAATTGCTTTTAGTTGGTTTCTTTTCTTCCATATCCACGGGGATAATGGACATGTAATGCTACTTATCTATTCTCCACACCTACAGTGGAAAGACAGAGGCATTACCATTGCTTCCTCTGTAAGAATAAGTTTATAAGAAGGCATATTTACATAAGTTTTGATTACTCAAGCAACAGATAAAGAAGACTAAATGTACATTTTTCTTCTCCTACACACTGCTGTCTGCTCAGGGCTTTGTCTAAAGCTATTTCACAGAAGAATATCTTAATAGCATATTTTTTCCTTCCATACAAGAGCTGTTTCCAAACACCAATGGTAGCTTCTGTTCCAACAGCACTGCCACCCAGTGCATTGTTACTGCAAAGCAGATCCATCACAACCACCAAATTTCAGCTTTGGTGAATGCAAACTGAATTTTTCCTCTTGGCATTGCAGTGCAATGGGCTTGTGTGTTTGAGAAATACAGCCTTGGATTTCCTACATAGCTGAAGGCAGTTCTGGCACCAGCTATTAGYTGATTTTATTAACTTAGACTCTTATTCAGCAAGGGCTGTAGTGAAACTAAACTCATGCTTCRGTTCATCCCTGTTCAACAAAGTGAAAAATTCAATCACAGGTTTTGTGTTCCAGCACTTATCCCTCACCAGAARCAAGACTGCAAAAGGTACCTGTGTTATTTCTAACATGGCTCAGTTTCCTTGGTTAGCACCTTTGGGAAGAAGCCTTAGCCCCAGTGTCCAGCTCAAAAAGATCAAACCCACCCCAGATCTCCTCCCCAAAACCAACCAAACAAAACCACCACAAATAAATTTAACAGCTTTAGCCTGACATGGAGGATGCCAGATTGTCAGAACTGCAGAAATGCCCTCTGGTAGAGCCCAGTGGGAGCTCACAGGTAAGTGAGCAGGATGAAGCTGGGCTGCAGAAGTGGCCCCATAAAGTGCCAGGGGCAGCAATGCCTACCTTCCACCTTCCAGGAAAAAATCCTGACCTGTGTAAAACAGCCATGCCTGCGAGAGGCAGCAGTAACACGCATGCCGAGTGAGGTACCTTCTAACAATGATAAAGATCTAGACACGGGAAATGTTATTTAMAACTAAATTCTGCTGTCATCTTATTGCAAAGCTCCCATACCTTCTCGGTGATTTCTCATGGGCAGCTCCTCACAGCACTGACTCCTTCTTCTTCTTCACAGCACAACCAGCAAACCCCAGCTCTCTCCTCACCCAGCTACCCCACTCTTTTGTAGCACTCCTCTCCTTATTGGAGCCAGCTGTGGCCTGTTAAGGGCAGGCCTGCTCCTAATCTTTGGTGATTAGCACAGCTGCAGCTCCTCAGGTGTGAGATTACCTTCTGCACTATCTTCATTTTCTTACATTCTATCCCTCCACAAAATTCCTCAAAAAAAAACCTCAACACCCATGACCAGATGAACTTGAGATAAATACTATCAAACTTTTGACAAGTGGCTCAGGACATCCAAACTGAAATGCCTGAAAAAGATCCAGTTTCCAAGATATCACTTGTTTGGGGAGCTCTCCAGCACTTTTCATGGGTTCCCCAACAATGCCTTCAAGGTGGAGGCCCTGTCTGGCAGGTGGGCTAATTTGGGGAGTGTTTTTTCAGGCATAAATGCCTCATTGGATCATTCCAGTGGCAGTGCAGCATTCTCATCCTCATAGGCCTCATACCAAAGTACCATCTAAAGAGTGTTCAAAACCTCAGACTTTCCATCACCTCCTAAGTAATTGTTTAAACCATCTAAAATCCCTACCACAATTCTGTGGTGGTGAAGACTGCAGAGAACACGCACACAAAATGTAAAACCCTACCAGAAAACATTTTTCTATCCTCAAAAAAAAAGTTACATGTACTCATAGACACCATTCCAGCTAGAACATCTTCATCTTTGGGAAATAAAGCCTAATTTCAACAAATACTTCCTCCTGAATGTAAATTTAAATAAAAGCACTGTGATGGTAACAGAGCTGTGCTGTTCAACAGCTTCAGTGTTACATCTGATTAAAGCTACAGAGATGTGCTCTCCAGCACGGCACAACAAACTTTTTGACATTCAGTCAAAATATTTTTGACATTCAGTAGAACGATACTGCAGCTCCAGCTCTGCTATGCTTAGCAGCTGGTAACCAAAACACATCCCCAGGTAAGCACCAGAGGAGCCAGGCACGCACTTCCCCAGGGCTCTGCTCTGTGACCCCRTTTCCCTGATGTTATCACTCCATCCTCATTATAACACTTCAAGAGGAGCATAAATATCTTGTATATCAAAATGCTCTTGACTTTTACGAGCAACCTGATTCAGCAGCCCTCAGGGTGCAGTTTCATGACCAGCTGAAGCAAAACTCATCCTTGAAAAGGCACTTCTGCTACTCCCAACCTCCTCTGCGTGAAAAATCAGGCTGGCATGGTTGAAAGCTACTGCTTGGAGAGACATTTTATAAAGATCAGCTTTTAACTACTTTGCCACTACTGTGCCAACACAGCAGAGATTGCAGGGAGCAGAAGACAGAACTGCCTTCTTTAGTCTCARACCAGCTCCTCATGAATTTGTCTCTGTTTGAGACAAGTTAGGAGGAAATGTCCTGGAATGAATATCTCCTCTGAAAAAAGACAGGTTTCACAGTCCCTCCCCCCACCAAACAAAGGAATTTCTTGGAGGAAAATGAAAAAAACCCATTTATTTAACACAGAGAGTGCATGCAGGCATGGGAAAATGAATGAATAATGTTAGATATTAAAACCTTCTCTCTGTGGAGAAGCTGGTGGACATTAGGGTTGTGCTTGGCCTCTCCCAAGGTCTGGGATGTGGAGCCCCTGCAGCCCCCAGTGAAGGTCTGGTGTTTTGGAATGGAGCTGAGCTGAACAGCTCCAGAAGAAGCCACAGAAATTACTGGAGAAGCTGTATGCAGTCCCAGGAAACCCCCTGCCTCAGCTAACAAACAAGAGCCAGCTAAAAGCCACGCACTCCCTCCCTGCAGGGCCGAGTACGGGAGCTGTGTGAAATCCTGCTGAAAGAAGGGGCTCCCCCTGCCCCAGGCCTAGCCTAAAGTCACAGCAGCCATGTCTGGGCATAAAACAGATGATRGGGGATACAGTCCCATAGAGTCACCACAAGACAGTTGTTACACTGGGTGGCACAACCTGTTGCCTGTGATGAGTCTCACATGCTCCCTGGTACCTGCAGGAAATGGAGGGACCTCAGCTCTGTGCCTGGGAGGCTTGGGATTATTGTTAGCATTGGT
>JACDOX010000016.1:3753275-3804047 GCA_014549065.1 Cardinalis cardinalis | reverse complement strand
TATTGTTAGCATTGGTGGGCTGACAGCCAGGAATTCTACACTGAACCTAGAGCCCTGCCACTGAATTATTTTAATAAGCCATTTAGTTTATGTCCCACCTCCTTTTTCTGATAGCATYTAAACCTAYTTTCCTGYCTTGTTTTCCTAAGCTGTAATTTCTTAAACTGTAAATCATGTAGGCATCTCTCTACCTCTGACTGTTGTGGATCCCCTTGTGGGGAGTCACAAAGTTGGGGATCTGCTGAAGCTCACTGCAAGCATATTTTGTACAGCCTCATCATTGCAAAATACATATTGTAAYTGACAGCCTTCAAACCCTATGCAGGATCTCCTGTCCCAGATTAATACAGTATTCCACTCTCATGTGGAACTTCTCATGCAACCACAGGAAAGACAATAATACCAGCAACCATCTTCCTGTGGAGCACTGCATAGGGGACAGGACAATTTTAGGGGAACGAAGATACTCTTAAAAACTACTAAATGCCRTGGAGGAACAGTTGTTAAAAGAGGATATAAAGGCCTGTGAAGAGGAAACAATTCTCAGTGTTTAGCACTGAGCTTTATTGCCCCATAAAATCCAGCCCTGTGCCCCATATGCTGCCGTGTTATCTGAAGAAACTGCATCTACAATTTAATGTTTACACACATAAATACTTTTGTAGCACAAAGGTTGCCAAAGATCAAGGACCTGATTCAGCAACAGACTTAGTTTAATATTAAGCAGCGCCTCCATCACCATGATTATTTATCTACTCCAATTCAAGGAACTGCTTCGCACTTTGGCCAAACGAGGCCAAAATGGGGGATTGTYTCTGAAAAACATGTTGTGCACAGGTGAAGTCTCACTTGTAAAAAGAGAGAGAGAAACCTGGGACAAATACACTGCTTTCCTACACAGAGGCCTGAAGAGACAGTCATGTCTAATGCAGCAACAGGGAAGAGCAACCTAGGGCTGAACATGAGCAGGAGGAGGTGCAGGAAGGCGCTTGTTAGCAGAAGTGGGTGCCTGCACCTCCTTCCTGCCTCTCCAAAGCCATCCCAGAGCCCATGGACTGCACTCACACTGCTGCAGATGAGCTCCCAGTGGGGYACCTAGGTTAGGAATTGGCATCTGGCTGCACTGGAAACACAGAAATAACCAAGAGCCTCCTTGTGTACCACTTCCACAGCTCCCATCCAGAAAAGCTTTGCTGAGAGTCCAGTACTGCTGACCAAGTCTCATTCCCCTTTTCTAGAAAAGAAAATCCTCAGATTTGCTTCCAAACCTGTGCTGCATTTTTAAGSAATGTGCAAGGACAGATTTTCTGACAAATTCTATGTCACTTCTGTTCCTCAGAAGTCCTACTTTATCATTGCTCAGGAATGAGGGTCTAGAAGACCTAGAGTAGACAYACAGATGGAGTTTATTCAGCTAAATTGATGCCTGTTTAGGTTTTTAGCTTTCTCTGGGCTTCTGAGACAACACTTTCCAAGGGATAACTGTGCTCTTGAGAAAAGCAGACTCCAAATTTCACTTTGGGTAGAGCCCCAAGGTGGATTAGCCTGTCTTTGTGCCCACCCTCACTGCATGCTGTAAGCAGATTACTTGCAATATGACAGATTTAGCAAAAGTGACAGTTGCTCGCTGTCCAATATCATTAGCCTGCCTGCCACAAGAGCTCAGACATGGTGCTCCATTCTCTTACAAAATCTGCTTATTAATAACCATACAGCCTGGCACAGAACTTTCCATACAGCTGAAGCAGGSCTTTGAGCAGGGGAGTTCCCAATTCACAACCTACAGAGATTCAAAATTGAATTCCAACTAAGATGAGGTCMAAACAGCAAGCAGGTTCAATGGACTGGCATGTCAGAGGGACTAGGGTAGATAAGCATCTGTGCTTGCCTTTATTACTCATCCTTCATTACCTTTATTACTCTGGTCCCTGAGTCTGTGAAGGGAATGGTAATCTAATAAAAAGGTTACCTGAGTCAATGAAAACAATGCAATTCACTGGTGTGCCTTGGGCTCAGCTCCCCAAGGAATCAGGATCTCCTTTTCCCTGACAGGGCTCAGCACCGGCCCCAAGGTGCTCTGTGGCAGCAGGGAAGGACCACACTGCTCTTCCAGGYAGACAGAAAAGGATGCAAAGGAAGAGGAAGACTTCTGCTCCCTATGTACAGGTGTTTGTGTTATAACATTTAAAAAAGTTTGGAAGTAATTCTCTGTTGATTCCTGCAACAAAATACTTCAACTAGAAAAAAAAATTACTGGCAAAGTCCATGAAGTTGTTGCAAACCACATTATTTGTAGTAAAGCCTCCCTTTTTATGCTAAAAAGTTAAAGAACAGAACCAATTTCAGTGYTGAAAAAGAACCCCTACAATTTCCCATTTAAAGCCAGGCAGGCAAAATCATGTTCTGAACCTCTGCCTCCCCTGCTGCACCAACCACGGACCTGCACAGCAGCAGCACCTCCCACGTAACACAGCCAAAGTGAATGATTTCCCAAAGCTCCTCACAGTAATCCCAAGACCAGGTAATTCTGTAATAATTCAAAGTGAAATGTTTTTGTTTTAACATACACCTGTGGGAAAAGAACACCTCACTATTTTACAATGAGCTCTTTAAAGACATCCTGGGAAATCTTCCAAGAGCTACACCTAAATGGAAGAACATTTAGATATTTACTTTGGGGGCTTATTAGAATGTTTGAAATAATTCTTGTCCTCTCCTCCCCACAGAATAAAAGCCTTTATTTTCCTTGTCAGATTGAGAAACGTGGCTCTGATCCTGCTGCTGAGGTTTGCATGTGGACACTGTCGCTGGCTGCAGCTTGGAGCTGAACTCCCAGGGCTCAGCCTGCTCCAAGGGCAGCAGGGGAACAGGACTGGGACAGGCAGGGATCCATCACCCCATCCCAAGGAACTCACACTGCAAGCAGTGACTGGGTTGCCAGTCAAACCCAGCTCTGGGCCAGCTCAAAGCTAAAGCAAGAAACACAACAGGGTTTAAAGCTATTTTGATACCCTGAAAGGTTTATAAACACCAGGGAGTCATTTTACTGCAAAGTGCATTGAAAGGCTTTATGCTGGTAAGRGGGATCAGCACCCTGAACAGGTACCAGCATCAGGGAGTCAGTGCAGCCCTAATGACCCTTGTCAACATCAAAATAACTCTCCTTCAAGAGGGAGCTACTCCTTGGGCMAAGCATGCCTAGCACTGCTCTTGCTGAGCCATCTGGCTGGTAGGAGCTTTARCCAGGCAGAATTTCCACCACAGGAAAGACTCAGGAGAGGTGCTGACACCAACATGTCCTGGGAAGTCCATGATAAACACAACAAGCCGCATCAGAGAGAGCTTAGAGAGCAGCTCACAGAGGGCAACAACTGTCCAGTGTTCAGACAAACTTGGAGTGGTTTTGCCAGCAGGAGGCTTGCAGTTAGACTGCAAATCCCAGCCCCATTCCACGTTGGAATGACATTTTAGATTTCTTTATTACCATTTCATAATGGTAATTAAACACAGGCGTGTGCACAGAGAAGTCTGCTTGAAATCTAGGGCAAGGCTTACCATCTGTAGGGAGCAACCCTGCAGGCTCAGCTATGGGGCTGCAAAGGTTACAAAGCCACCAGCACCTCAGGGATCATGTAAGAAAAACTATGMAAGACTAAGAAAATAAAAACTATAACTATGCAGCAGTGGTATTTCTCTACCTGTGATCACCTTTGRCAACCTGCCTGTCTTCACTGATGCACACAATGCTTGGGAGCTCACAGCACTGGATGGCCCAACCCCACTGCTGCCTTTGCCATGCTGGGATCCTCTCCTGATCCTCCCCAGGTCACAGGGTGTTTCTGCAGCACTGAGAAGCCACCTCCCCTGGTGCAAAGATGGTTATATGCCACACCTGCCACCAAGATGAGATTTCATCAGCTCATTTCCCCTCCTGGCGTCCGAGTCCTGGACACTGTGGCCAACAGCCTCGGCTGTCCCCGCCACAGCCCTCCCAGGTGCCTGGATGGGGRTACAAAACATCGGGGAGCTGCTCCCTGCAAAGCTTTAACAACACACAAGAAGCCCTAGAAATGGGGAGATGCAAAAGAAGTGGCCACCACACACCTGACTACCTGTGACCCCAGAGGTGCAGCATGGCAACCAGTCCTTGTGCAGCTCCCCTGAGTCTGCAGCAGAGACTGCCCTCAGGTTAAGCCCCTGTGTTTACACTCATCTCCTCACACAAAGGCCACACAACCAGTCAGGGGCCAGCCAGATCTATGGAACCACTGGACTSAAGCACAGCAAGAGAACAAAGATGCAATGGGGTTTAGGCTGTGGGCCCTGGCAGGCTGCTATTCCAGCTGAATATTGCAAGGAACAAATGCAAAAGCCAAAGTGACAAGAATTGTGACATCAAGTGCCTTTTAGACAGTTACAAAAAGAGTCTAAAAATTGAGTACAAGAGACTCTCAGTCCCAGGGGAATACGAGCCTATATCTCATACCAAGTGATTTTTCTGTTGCACAGTTCATTTTAGGACAGCGCTCACCCTCACAATGCCAGTCCCATGGCCTGAGGCTGCTCTGGATTCAGACACCTGACTACTTGTTCAGGAACAAGCATTTCTATTTGTGAATAATTCAGATCCCTTGCTTATTTAGGTTCATTTGGGCTCCGTTGCTTGCTGTTGGAACCTTTTGAGTTCACAGCAGCCTGTGCTGTGTGTGCACAGCCCCTCCTCACAGCCCTTCTGTCTCTGTAAGGGAACCTGTTCCCCCAGTAGCTCTCAGGTACTTGAAGCACATACAGTACTTACAGTGCAAACACAGCTTCCACAGTATAACCCTGAAAAGATCAGGCATTGCTTTTGTTCATCTTGCTGCAAACCAAGGTTACTTTCTGCTCTGAGACACACACTTGACAGTAGCTCCATCAGAGCGCTATGCCTAAGAGTAACTCTTCCAAGACAGTGGCAAGCACATCCAGACCTACAGTCCCAGTCTTAAAACAGACACAGACATCCAGCACCCACGGACACAGTTATCCAGCACGCCATGCACTCATCAGTCAACGGGAACATCTGCACTCGGACAAGCAAACACAGCAACTGTGCTGCAAACAGGTACAGGTCTGCAAGTGCAAAGAGCAACAGCAAAGCCCCAGCAAGTCACATTCTGAATAGTAACAGCAGCCTGGATCATTTGATATAAAGCATTTTCACTGCCAGAGTACAGCCTTCTCTCACAAAATATTATTAGCCCTATTAAAGGAAAGCCATTATGGCTGAAGCACAGCTTATTTTTAATTGTGCGTGAGACATTTTCGACAAAACCAGACAAACAGCACAGACAAATTACAGAGCTGTTTCACAAAGTAGCAATACCCCAAAATGATCTGTTTCAGGTGAGGTGCTGAGTGGCAGCGTTYGCTCGAGGTACCATTGCCTACACCTCAGTCACTAACGCTGCAGCCCYGCACACGCCGACACCTGCCTGTGCACCCCGACACACAGCCCCCCTGAGGAGCACATCCCTGACTTACCCTTCAGCCAGCAGCAGCCCCAAACCCTCTGAAAGCTCCTGCAGAAGAGTTGACAGAGTTTCACCTCGTTAGGCAGCGAGGCTGTTACATAACCAGCACGGTTTCTGCCGGCAGCGGGGATGCGCCCCGCGCACATCCCTCTCCTCCCCATCCCACACGGACGCAGCTCCCCACAGCCGGGCCGCAGCCGCAGCGGGGGCGAGGTGGGCCACGGGCACTTGTGGAAAGCAAAACCAGCGGTTTCAAAGAAAGTTCAAAAGGTGCCTGATGTTTATGAAGGGACATTGCTACTATGAAAGGAAGTGGTGCAATGGAATAATGTTCCTTAGCCCACTGAAAGCAGCTTGGCCTAGATTTTCCCGTACTGTTTGATGTGACCATTCATGCAAACAGGAGTAAAACTTTCTCTTTGCTTTTAATTAAGCAACAGCATCACAACAATAAAAAAGAATGAAAAAGTAACATGTACAAAACACCTTTTTTTGCTGCCATCTGGGTCTTTTGGGCTACTGTCAGACAGAGAATATGCAGGAATCAGCCCCATTGATTAAACTATTATTAGCAGCAAACAAACAGATGTGTTCAGCCAAAGACAGGACAAACCCCATGCTCTGTACTTCAGGACTACAAACAGAAAAACCCCCACTATATAAAAGGCTTACTTCTTTTTTTAAGCAAAGGAGTCTCCAGCACAATGTGCAGAAGCAAAGTATACAGCATTTCAACATGCAGGAATTAATATAAAGAAATAGAACATTATTGCCTCTGCTCTCTTCCCACAGACTAAACCCCATCAGCTTTCATAAGACTGGGAGCAGGTCCTGTATCTGTAATAATCCTAAGCAAAATGTGGCTCGTAGTCATTCAGGACATTCTGGTGTCCATGAATCACTGGCAGACACCCTATGCAGTGGACAAATGCATGGGGGCTGTAGCTTTAGGACAGACATAAAACTCTTATGTAAGCCATAATCCTCTCACAGACTCCTTATTCAGTGATTTTGAGAACGGCGCCGTAGAAGGCTGCTGGCATTCCAGTGGCTTTTAAGCAATTTGAAAATGGGGAGACTCCTGTCCCACCCCCTCCCTGAGCCCAGTGCTGCTGCTGGTACCCAGACCTACCTTGCAGGGTGTGGGGGCACACAGCATTGCTGTTCACCAATATTTGGGTCCTCCGCAGAGCTGCTGCTGTTGCTCTCTGTGCTGAGTGAATCACTGGGATTAATCTCCTGCAGAGTTCACTGAGGCTAATGATAATCAAGTTAAATTTACACTATATGATCAGAGTTTAATTAGGTACTGTTATACAAGTCCTATTAATTACAGTGGTAATACCCTTACGAAATGCAGATGAGAGGGTGGGGCTGTGGTCAGAGGGGGCTTGGCTTCAGATGAATTCAGGAAAAAGCCCCATTAGAATGCTCTGCTTGTCCCTTCAGTTACCTGCTTGCCTCTGTCAGTGCTCAAGATGAAACAAAAAGCTTTAAAAAAATTATAATCCTACAAAATGTAATAAATCTAGAWGATTAAAGACCTCCTACATGCTACACTATCACTTCCTATTTACACCGAGAAGCAAGAATTTGATTTTAAACTCCAACAAGACTCAGTCAGTATTAGCTTGCTCTGCTCAAAATCCTACACAAAGAAGTCCCAGGTGATAGAAATCATCTATTTTGCCCGGAGATAAAGATAGGCAGGTCTTCCTAATGTTAAAAAAGTAAGTTTCTCTTTTCCTTCCCTAGTTTCCTCCTCTGGATGACCTGTTGGGTCAGAGCAGATGCCAGCTCGTGCTTGGCATTTGCTGTGTACAATCACAGCCTCCCCTGGGACACAGACCCACATGCCCAGTGCCTCCTGTCCATGCCCCTGCAGCCCTTGCAGGGCATCACAAGGGYGTGGGGAGAGGCAGCTGATGTGAACCTCTCTGTGAGCTACATCACCTGGAAACTGGGATGTCTCTGCCAAGGTGCAGCCAGGGRAACTCTGGATCTCAAGCTCAGGAGCAGACTCCAGGTTTCAGCAGGCAGTAGTAGCTCCATTAGGAGACATTGCACAGCGTGACATTCCAAGCCCCAGGACAGGTCTTCRCTCCTGCTAAATCTTCTCTGAGGTGTTCCATAGAAAGAGCAAAGCTTGTGCCATGGGGCTTCCATTGGCATTTGCTACAAATGCTGTTGGATGGCTTTAGTGAAACCTGCCAGAGACCCTGTGCTGGTATTGCTRCTCACTGGAAACACCAAATCCTTGCACCCACGTGGGCACAGACACAGGTGAAGATCTTTTCTTCATTAACTAAATCAGCAACACGGAGTGAGGCTTGTTAGCCAGAGCAGATGCTGTTCTTGCACACAGACACCTGTGTGAGCCTCCTGTACCCAGGTTCCCTCTCTGCAAAGTGCTTGCTCAGTCACAGGAGAAGCCCTGGCACCTTGCCATTTCTGCCACTGCAGTTAATTTAATTAAAAACCCCAAAGATGGGAGGCACATTTCCTTCTTTCTGTAGGATTTGTCACCCTCCTCCTGTCAGACAGCAGCAAACGAGCACACCTCAGCACTCCCACTTTGCACAAACACACGCAAAGCAGCAGCATGTCACAGTAGGCTGTACCAGACATTAATTACCAAGCCCTCCAGCTATAATTATCTCAATGAGTTTTGGCTATAGACACTATATTGGCCCTTTACAAAGAAGCCTGGAGGATACAGCCACACAGGATCCAGGAGGAGAGTCCTTTCCTGGAGTGTACACCCCTCCCTGCTGACAGCCAAACTGTACATGGAGTTATTCTGACAAAATGGCAATTTCAAAGCAGCCTGCATGGTCCTGTGTGTGTATCCAAATCCCCCTCTGTGTCCCCTGATGGACAGCTCCTCTGGGGACACGGAGGAACCGAGGCAGGAGAGGGAGAGGATGGTTCCTGGACAGCTCCTCTGGGGCCACACAGGAACCGAGGCAGGAGAGGGAGAGGATGGTTCCTGGACAGCTCCTTGCTCTGAAGGCAGACTGAGGTAGGCTCTGGCCCATGTTTCCCTCACAGTCCAGATGTGTATCCTCTGGAAGACCCTTAGTCTCTCCCACATCTGGGAGTTTGGCCAAGACTATGAAAGGTCYTCTGGAAGGACAGGGCTGGCCAAACACCTCAGATTCCTTGCTGGGATTTTTGCTTGATTTAAGCACCAAGGACTCGCTACTCCCCCTCATTCCCTGTGCGTTCCTGGCTACAAAGTATAGCTGGGAGCAGGACATCCCCCCAAAGCCATACCTTGAGGACCTCCACATCCTCATTTCAGCACAGCAGCGCTCTGAGATGGGCACCAGGCTTTGGCCAAAGCCTCTTTTCTGCAGTTGTGACACTTTTTGGTCCCTCACTGCTGAGAATGGCATTTGTGACACACTAATGGGAGCACAGCAGTGCTCCTGCAGCAAGGCTTTGATTTAGGAAGCAGAGCTGCTCAGCCCACTCTGCTCTTGCTGATGTAGTGACCTGGTTTTGTCAAGACTGTTTTTCTCCTTTTGTCTTTGATGTCATTTTGGAAGGCAAGTCATGAGAATTTYATGGAAGCATTGACTCAAAAGTTGGACTAAAACAAAGCCAATCACAATACCATTATAAATGAATGAGGTGCAATTTCCCCTTAGAGGATTATTACACTATTTAGCGTTCTAACACATTTATTGCCACAGTTTAGTAATCATTTTCATGCTTCTCATCGAAATATAATCCATTTATATTTTAATGTAACAAGTTACAAGGATTATCAGCTCATAATAAATATATTCATCCCCTAAAGCATTTAAACAGCCCCTTCACTTTCTGAAGAAGACCTTACTTAATGAGCAGACACCWACAAATGAACAAGGAAATTAATACTGTGTTGTATGGAAACCATCATACTGCAAAATACATGCTGTTTAAATTACTTTTCTGTGAAATTAAATATTTTTCAGCATACARATTTTTACTTTGAAATTACTTTCATCATGAGAAGACTTTGGAAGTCTTTGAGACTGCCTTTTGGATTGGGAATTTGTTTACMTTGCAATCTTAAATTTGGAATATTACATTCAGCTCATGCATAGGACTATATCAAATCAACACATCACTCATGAAAATCAAATTAAGGAAAGCTGTCAATAACAACCAAGAGAAATCCACCTAAAAGCAAACCCTGCTTGACTTGAACTTAGGTCAGTCCTAGKGCTGAAGTGCCCATGAAACCACATCCATCAAAGCCAACTGAAATCCACTCTGTCAGAGAAATGTAAAAATCTCTCTTGGCCTGCAGTGAGTCACAGCAGTTTCCTCTTGCAGTTGTCTGGAGATGGGATGGGAGGCAGTAAATATTACCTGTCAAACTAAAGCCATTCCTTGCCTATTCACAGAGCTGCCCAGCATATTTCTGGCAGAATTCTCATGCAAGCTTCTGGTGCTCACTGCACTCACAGCCATAATTGTGACTGAGCTGTAAGGCAGGAGTGTGAATTACCCTCTGGAGCCCTCAATCTCTGAGCTTCAACACACAGTTCAACTTCCCAGTTCTGCCAGTGGTGGGGTTTTTCTTCTTCCTTCCACATGTTGTATCTGCTCAAAGCATTTTTCTCCGTAAGAAAACGTGAAATTAATGGTCTAGGTTGTTTTTGTCTTTCAGTTTTGCAGATSTATGTTTTCTTAACCCTTTGCTGTACAGGTCAGGGTCACCTGCAGTTCTGCAGGTTCACCTATCAAGAACTCCATTCACAGAAGCACACTTGCTTTGGAGAGTTCCAGGAAAACAGAAGTGCTGCAAAATCTCAAAAATCCTTTTAACAGAAATCCATAGATAGCCTGGCCTTAGGGTTATACAGAAAGAGGCTTTTAGCTCTGGCCAGCAAAGAGACTAGACATGTCTAYTGTGCAGCCTCTGCAAATACAGGCCATCCCTAGGGAAAGGTGAAGGGAGGAGATAATTATGTGTGAAGTTTTTATTGTTCCTAGAAAATCAATCTCATGAGTCTTTTCTTAGTTAAGTACCAGTTATCCCAATATCTGCAAGGCAATGTTTTGTGAGCAGTGTCCAAACAGGAACAAGTAGATGTACAGGATATAAATTTATTTTTTGAAAGCTTCTTTTGCAACCCTCTCCAGATTTCACAAAAAAGAAGTACTTGGATGTCCAGAAGACTTAGCTCAGTTAAAAAGCCCAATGCAAATTCCACAACTTTGCAGAGAAATTAGCTATTTTTCATGCAGTGAACTGTACAAATCAGGGTCTATTTCCTCCTGGCTAAACCCCTGTGGTCCATCCCCACCGTGGAGTTGCAAGCCCATACCTCATTTCAGCTTTAAAAAGCTTCTCTGCATTAATGTGCAGCCAGCTCCAGCTCAGGGTGTCTCCTCACCACATGGGCTCCAGCAGGTACACTGACTACAAACACCTGCACCCATCCTGCACACYCCCTTCTTGTTAGACCAGCACAACCATTGCAGGGCTGTGTCAGAATGAAAACARAGGGTGTTTCTATCCTAGACCAACGTAGAATCTTGCATCCTGATGCTCTCCATCTGCAGGACTAACAGGCCCAAAGACAAAGCATTACAGGTCTCTGCCTTCTGTAGTCTCTTCATGTATCAGCACCACAAAGCTTCTGGCACCCTGGTGAAGTGCACACCAGACCAGGATCACTGTAAGTGTGAGCAATGAATTAAATCTAATGCTGTTTCTTCACTTAAGGAGCAAACTTTGCAAAGCTCCTTAATGCCCAATGAAGCAGTTTTACTGTGGCAAGGAATTTTCCTCTTGTGAACTCCATGTTCAAACAAGCTCCCTGGTGAGGTATGCACAGGCTGGCTTTTAATACAAACACAAAACTTACATTTAACTTATTAGTTGGGGGAGGAATACAGATGAGGGTTGGATGAATCTCATGAGTCATTGTTTCTGTAGGATAAAAAGCAAGCTTGTCTCAAACAAAATAAATTCGTTTCTATTATGTATTGCAGATAGAAGTGCTTAAATAATAGAAAGATTAATAGAAACACTTCAACCAATTGTTCTAGAAAAATGAAAAATAGCTTTTGCATTATGAAAGAATATTCTTTAAATACGGAGAAATAAAACATTTCAAATGAAACAATGTTTTGGGAGAGGGAGACAAATGCAGATTAGTCATGCTTGRATGTACTTTCCCAAACAATGCACTGCTTAGAGCTAAGACTAAGACATGCACACACCCCAAGGCACACATGATAAAATAGGGAATGTATATTAGTTTAATTCCTTTATCATTTGCTCACTGCTGCATTTTCCTCATGCTAAGCCTTGCCCTGGCTAGCACCATATGCATAGTGTGCATCCTGACCACTGAACTCATTCCCAGCTGAACCTTGTGGCTAAATGAAGGGACATGCTCTTGAAGTGTGAAGCAGGGCAAAAGCCCAGCACTGACACCATGGAAAAGATAATGGAATGGCACTGTTCAAGTGCACCATCCTCCTGTGGTGTGCAAATTTCAATGAGCCTTTTYTATTACTTTAAGTTTTTAGATATGGAAGGAAATGATGAGACAGGGAAAAGGTGTACCTGAAGGAAACCCAGAAAATCTAAAGCCAGCTGAACAAAGGCAAAAATGTACTGAAATTGGAATATTGAGAAGAAYTGACAAGAAAGGAAAGCATGGGCTACAATGTCTGCAGAACTTGAASACAGTGTCAAGCTATGCAAAATTAGGTAAAAGTCCAGGCATCCATTGATTCAAGTTCTCAGCAGAAAAAATCCCTAGAAAATCCCTGTGGATGGGTGGTAGTGAATAGCAGATATTGCTGGCAGTGGGTAAAAAATTMAAGTTCCAATCCCTTCCCCCACCTGCCCTCCAGTCCTGACCCTGTGATCTGCCACAGCCAGCAAAGTGAATCTCTTTACCCCTCCAAGGGTACCTGTGCCATAGCTTCAAGGCCAGGTCCAACAACTCCAGGAGCTATCCTGTGCTAACTGCACTAACACTTCCACCTGGACACATTGGCTGTGTCTGCTGGCAATCCCTTCAGCCAGACTGATCTTGCTGTGGGGTGACTTCAGGACAGAGACCAGCYCTCCTGTGTGCTCATACAGAGGGAGTGCAGCTGGATCCTGCCTTGCTCTTTGGAAATAGCTGCAAAAAGAGCAGGCAGCACATGCAAGGCAAGTTGTACCTGGATACTGTACAATGTGCCATATACAGTATTCTGTGATATTCACCTCTGTTTTTAGCACAAAAGGAATATGCAGTGAATTCTGGAGAGGAAAATCCATCAACAACACCACCAGTTTTATCTAAAAGCTCTTTTTTGGCTAAAGCAGCTTAAATTTGTACCAAGTCTCAAAAGCCTAGTTTAAAGCAGAATTTTTTCCTGAGGAAATGTTACAGACAGATTGTGTTTTTCAAAGACTGTTAAGAGTAAATGATGGCTTTATACTGATTTCCCAGGGCTAGGAATGCAAATGAGAAAAAGAAGAGTCAGTTGACATTCTGTTACTGATGGATAAGTCCTTACCCACCCAAACCACAGCAGTCCTGGCACAGTAACCTCCAATACCTCATTTTCTGCATTTCTATTATAATCTGATCCAGGACCAGGCCTTGTTAAKTTTCCAAAAGCCAGGAAAAGGGGGACTCCCCTTACAGTTCAAAGCCTCACCTGCTTTTCACAGGAATCTGGAGCACACTGGCTTCTACAAACACACCAATTCCTCTTACTGGTCAATCAGCCTGTAAATGAATCTCTGAGATGAGAAAACTGCTGAGTTTGAACTGAAGGAAAACTATCTTGTCACAAATCAAGGAGACAACACAAAATAAATTACTCTGGTCTGCTTTACTGGTCAATGAGTTCATGTATTACATCCACACAGAGATATGATCAACTGAGCTCATGCTTATATAATCAGAGACATTACTCCATTGCTTCATCTGTAACTGAATAGAACTGCAGCAAATTAGTTCTGGGGCTCTACAGAATTACCTGCTGAGATTAATTACTTGCTCACTTTTTGAACAAAGTCCATAAAAAGCACACAAAAATAATTTATCCCATCAAAGACCATGCAGTTAGAGCACAGCTGAGSTGAAGTAGAAAGTTCACAAGCCACTCAGCTCTCCTTCCAAATGAATCCCTTGCATAAGCCTGATGTAAAGCAAACACAGCATTTTGGCATGGGTAGGTATCTTGAACAGCTGCATCCATCACATATTCCTGAGGGGATCTCTAAGATTTCCTTATCAAAAGGCTCAATGTAGTTTTCTTTTAGGGCTGGAGAAATGAATCCAGCCTGGATCCCACCGCCAATGCTACTCAGTGTACTTACATGTTCTTGAGTCCTGTAATATGCTAAAATAAAACTACATTTGACCACAGAGTTTGAAGCACTGTTTGAGCACTGTTCTGAACCTAGTAAGTATCTGACAACACAGAAAAATGCTGTTATTTTGGTGTTGTTAATGACTCTTCCCAAAGGCCCATGACAAATAGATAACTGATTTGGAATTGTCTATAAAACTGGAAATTTTTTCCTCTGAAATCACTGTTGTCATGCCTTAAGTATCAGAGCTGATAGAACAAGCAATTCTGAAAATACACAGGTAGGAAAGCAAAATACCTACCAAGTGTTATAAAAGCCTCATCTTGCCCTACAAACTTCAACTTTATCTTAACTGGGGATCACAAGAGATATCTCACTACAGGCACTACTATTTGCTCCCACAGAAAGCACTTACTAAGGAAAGATGAAGWGGGAGAAGTACTAAAAGGAGTGAGTGACTTGCTGCTGTTTGCAGAACTGTAAGAGGTTAAAAATAAATGCTAGACAGGAATAAAGGAACTGGCTTAATGAGTCAGTCATTATCATATGGAAAGAGGCCATTATAATACAAATATAAAACCCAAGGCCCAGTTTTCACTAAGTAAAACTGAGAGCTGGGTTGAAGCCCCTAAGCATTAAGGCCAGCAGAGGAATCTCTATGAAACACGGGATTTGGTGTCTACCCAAATCTCAGAGATACTGGGCAAAACCTGCAGATGATGAGCTACAGCCACTCCACATTTGAACAGGTAGCTGCACCTAACACAAACAGCCATCAAAATAGTTCCAACACCCAGATCATCAAAACCTGTGGTTTGAATTTTTTGGTGAGGGCGTACTTGACTCTGGAGAAAAAAAGCATTGCATTGCAGACATAACACAAGTTTGTAAAGGGAAATTTATGTTCCATCATAATGCTTCACATTAAGAATCACCTAACATTTGCTAATTCTGTAGGAATTATTCTAGGAATGGGCTCAAAGTGTGACGTGGTTTGAGGGCAAAGTGGGTTCTTCTGTCTTCTCAGACACAAAACCAGGTACACATCAAAGACTCATCCCCTGAAATGAGCAGCATTCCAGCTGTGAAGCCAAACTTCCAGTTGATCTCTAACATTAGCAGAGCCACATTAATGACTTCAGCATGGTAAGAAAAACTGCATCTTGAGGATTAAGAACTGCAAAGGTATTAAACATCTCCTCCATGGTGCCTGCAGCATGGGCCCACACCCACAGAAGTGTTTGTTCTTAATCTCTGACTGCTATTACTCTCACTCATAAATCCTTCTTCAATTACAAACAGTTTTAATTAATAACATACCCCCTGTGCCTATGCCCTGGGCCATTACCACTTAAACTATTAAACCACAGTGTCTCATGKGGCAACCAAAAGCAGCAACAGCTTTTTCTGCAGGCCTGTGAGCAGTTTGTACTGTGTAAAGAGCACAGCTGCAGGTAAGCACCTAACACCCCTCCAAACAGGGGGAATCATTTCAGCAAGAACCATCCAAAGCCGGTAGGACAAAAGGGTTGTGAAGCATGACAGCAAATCTGCACTAAAAAAATCTCCATCCCAGTCATTCAGCCAGCCAGCCCCCAAATTAACTACTCAGCTTTCCTAGCTCTACACCCTGGGCATTATTCCCCACAAAATTTCCTAGTCTGGATCTCTGCCTTTTGCAACAGGACCTCAATTGGCTCTGTCTCATGGTTTCAGAACTGGGACACCAGCACCTTAAAAAGCTGCTTTCTACAGGAATCCACATGCATYTTCTCCATCCCTTTTCTTACTGCCTTAGGTTCAAACAGAGCTCAAGTCCCAAGAGTTTACCTCCATTTCCTCTTTTACAACTACAGCTCAGCATTGTTACACAATACTGTGCTTCTCCTAACAAAGAGAATCAAGCTGTATGCCAACAGCTCAGAAATTCAGACACTGGTGTATCTTCAGATAAGAGAATGACTGTGGGGGCCCTGAATCACACAGCAATTTCTTCTTGCAAGACCCATTCAAGCACCTGAGGGCCTCCTCTTACAGGGACACAAGAAGTTCTGCYTTCTGTCACCATCAAACAAGCAGCTTCTGTATTACTCTCAAACTGACAGTTGATTGGAGCTAATGAAACATTAGAATGGCAGCTGCTCTTTGGTATTTTTAAAGAAATATTTACACTCCAAGGGCTTGACCATGCCCTATGAGATGACTCAGAGCCAGTAACAATGCTCGTTTGTACAAGACTAAGTAAATAAATGTGTCCCAGATCTCACACAGCAAAGCTGTCAACTTAGGAACAACTTTAGTTGGAAGTTTAAAATGGAATTAGCTTACTATTTTGTATTATTTACATTCAATATTACAGACCAATGGTTCTGCACAATCCCTTGAAAAACAGTGGAATAAACACTTCCAAACAAAACATGTGGTGCCTCTGCCATCATATATCAAGCCATGCTAGCACGTTCCAGCCCTCACCCCATCTCCCYAAGTCACTCCTTTGGGCTGCACCCTCCCTACATCTGCCATACCCAAAATATGGTATTTTGGAATACCCCAAAGTATGGCTCAGTTGGTTATTTAAGGGCCCTTACCTGAACTGGTACAACGACAGCCCTGCCTGATGCTCTCAGTACACCCTGTCCAGCTGCAAGGGCTGTCAGAAGCCTAAGCACATTWTGCTGAACTACAGTACTCAGGCTAAACTCCACCAAACTTGCAGTAACATCAAACATTTTATTGTTCACTAATGCACGAGGTGAGAACAGAATTTCTCAGTGAGCACCACACCTTCCCCTGGCCCATCAGTGATCAGGTAGCACAGCCTGCCCTCTGCCTGAGGGTGAAAAAAGCACAGGATCGTGGGTCTTCTGGAGGGCAGGGCTGGTTTTGTGTTCGGCTGTTTTCTTGGGGTTTTGTTTTGTTTTTTTAATGTTGAGTGTTATTACTAGGACATTTCTTACAATGCCAGAAACAGGTAGGCAGTGTTTTATTTTGTTTCAAATATACTATAAAGACTATTTGAAGTTCATTTATACCTTAATTAGTGATAATTCCTRGTAGCAGCATGATCACCAGCATCACCATTTGCTATGGACACTTCTTACTCAGTGCTGGTAGTTAATAATGAGTTTAGTCAGGCATCCCTAAGCACAAACCAAAGCTGCTCACTCACCTGCACAATCATAGGCTGGGTACCTATCACCACAGTGTCCTGCAGCTATTTGAAAAAACAGGTATTAAGTACAGAAGACAAAAACTAATGAAAAGTCACTCATTTCCCACTTCACTGTCTATTCACTCTTGGAAAATGTTCTGGAAAATTTCTGCTAAAATCTGTCTCAAGGTATTTGTTCACTGTGAGATACAATTGCTTGCTTTAGCTAAACTAATTGTCAACCTATGCAAACACATGATACACCATTAAGTGAGAGGCACCTGTGAAGTACTGACGGACTTATGCAGTTTTCCCAGTTGTCTTYTCAAGAGTTGTCTCAAATCCATTCCTAGTAGCAAAATTAATAAGCTTACAGCACCACTTTAGAATACCACACTGTTAACAAGTTTACATCACCAGTCTATAGAAAATAAAAAAAATCAAACCACTGAGAATTCTGATCTCTCCACAACTTTTATCAGTTTAAATGTGGTGGGCTTGACCTTGGCTGGGCACCACATGCCCATCAAAATCCCGCTAACACTCTCCTTGCTGGCTGGATGGGGAAAGAAAATGTAACAAAAGGCTCCCAGGTTGAGAAAAGCACAGGGAAGTAATTTACCAATTACAATCATGGGAAAAACAGACCCAGTTTGAGGAAATTAATTTATTACCCATCAAATCAGAGTAGGGTGATGCAAAACCCCTTCCCCCCAGCACTTCCTTCTTCCCTGGTTCAACTTTACTCCCAAGTTCTCTACCTCCCCCACAGGGGCAGAGGGGCACAGGGAATGGGTGTTGTGGTTAGCTCTTCACACAGTTCCTGCCCTCCTTCCTCCTCAGGACAGTCCCTCATGAACTGCTCCTGTGTGGGTTCCTTCCACAGGGTGCATCCTTCAGGAGCAGACTGCTCCAGCGTGGCTCCYCACTGCTGGCAAGGAGGGAGGGGACAGAACGCTCCCCATGAAGCTCCCTGGGCTCCACAGGGACAACCCTTCACAGGCTGTTTTCACTGCAGCCTTTCCCTGAGGGATCGTTCCCTCTCAGAAACACAGGCAGCATCAAACCAGCACCTGGCTCTGGCTGTGCAGACTCAGACACTGCCTCCTTTCTCACCAGGAACGTTGTGGTGGATCAAAGCATTACCTTCAAAGATCTCCCAATAGATGGATTAATGCTCAGCTCATTACCCCCAACTGCTGAGATATTACAGTTCCTACATGTACAGCAGAGGCCAAACTTGTCAGATTTTTTTAACTCAACAGTTATAACAAGGAATTATTTTCCTGTTATTCCTGGGAAATTAACTTTGTGTCTAGGGATTCTGCTACATGAAACATAAAATAGACACAGCACAGGACCCAGCTAATAGAGCATAACAGGTATGTTTCCTCTTGAAGTCAACATCTTAAGACTTCTCTAACATTCATTTTTTCTKCCACTGTCTTCTAGTACCAAATAAACGTCTTTATTTCRTAAGTGTAACTCCTCATTTATTCTCCACTGTGAATAAGTTGAAAAAAAACAAACCTAAGCTATTGAGCAGGGCAATATATTTGCTTTAAGCTGTACAATACACATGGAATATTAAAGACATTATTCAAAGTGTTCAGCACAYATTGTTCACTGGATCTTGTACTGCAGGGTAGGTCTTTATTAAAAGGCAGTATTTGTTCACAAGGTACACGTCAGACACTGGAGAACAGGAAGCCAATCGCCCGTGTACAAACTAACTTTGCACTTCAAGTACTCTGAGAAGATTCTCCAGTCTGCCAGCAGCAACCTGACAAGGGGGCTCTGGATGAGGAAAGGTAACACAGCAGAAAGAAAGTGTAAAAAGTGATTTGCATTAGCGTACCATAGTGCATATGCTTGTGCACAYCTGGAACTGGGGTGGACAAGACAGGGAAGAGGCTTGGGGACATAATTCTCAAGCTACTGGCACAGATAACCAATTTTTGCCTCATTTATACCTAAGTTTTACCACAGACACATGCAGCATCAAAACCATGCCAAGCCCTGTATTAAGCAAAAAACTTCCAAGAAAGGCTAAACTAATACAATAAACTAGAAAATTCAAATTAACAGAATGACCACAAGCACAGCTCAACAGCCATCATCAGGGTTAAGAAAGTTTACTTTGCTGGAACTTTAGGAAAAATGTTTTAGCCAGAGATTAAAAAGCTTGCTAACAACAGCACAACAGTGGCATGAAATTCATGTTATCTTACAGCACAAAAATCTCACTAAGGTTTGACTACAGAAGTTCTACACAAAACCAAGGGAAAAAGAAAACAATCAACATATTATATCATTTCACAGTGTACAAGTAGTTATGAAGAGAAGTCAATTTTTCATGTGGTCATTTTTGTGTCCTCTGCTTCAATAAGAACACCACTGGCAGACAACTACAGYTTGTTTTCTCTTGCTCCTTCCCCTACAGCCATTACAGCAGCTTGTAACTGCTACTGACACTGCTTTACCACAGGAAATCCAAGTGCACACTTCAGCAAATTCCAAGGAGATACATACCTGTCTAAAAACATACAAAAAATATGCTATGCCCTTTCCTTTGCATTATCAGGATAAACTGTAGAAAAGGAGAAAGATGCGTAATACCAGTCCTCCCAAAAGGAAATTAAAGATTGAATTTTACACTGCAATAAAAATATATTTGAAAAAAAAAATTGTACTTCACATTAGAAAGACATCACCTGAGTTTCTAAACAATTCTGGTTTTGAAATTACTTCTAAACACAGAAATACATTAATTATGCCTATCCCACTGTGTTGGTTTGGGCTGGGATAGAGGTAGTTTTCTTCATAACAGCTACTATGGGGCTATGGTTTGAATTTTTACTGAAAACCAGCACACTTACTGGTGCAGTTTTTGTTTTACCTATTAAACTATCTYTATCTTGACCCATGAGTTTTCTCACTTTGTTTTCCTGACTACCCCACTCATCCCACTGAGAGGTCACAGTGAGTGAGCAGCTGCATGGTGCTCAATTGCTGGCTGGAGTTAAACCACAACACATATAAATCAGGAAACTATTCACAGCAAAGTGAAATTCCATCTTTTACACYGTAGCTGCATAGTAAGTAATGTAGCTTTTTAAAACAGCAATTTAATTCCTTGAAAATGTAATGCTTGCCTCATGCCAATATTATTTTCAGAGCAAGCAAGAAAAATACTAGGCATGGCAAAAGTAGCTACAGGATKTTCAAAAGAATATAATTATTCCACTTTAATTGCAAGTTAAGGCCTCCTCTGCTCAACACAGTAGAAGCTGGCTAAAGAACAACTTCCATCACCATGACAGAAAACACCAGTACACAGTCAAGATGAGCACAAGTCTTATTTTAACCACAAGTGAGGCACCAGCCTCCTCTTAGTGCATGTGTATTACACATTTGGAAGAATGCTTTTCAAACTTCAGCTCACAAAAAATCTGATTTACAGTCTGTGGACATCAGACACGGAGGATCTTCACTTCAGTCCTGTTTGCCTTCGCGCCACTGCCGCGAGCCCTCGTTCCAGGCCACATAAACAAAGAGAGCAAGCACCACATGGACAGTGACCACAGCTACTATGGCAGCATAGAAATAGCTGTCCCTGTCAGACATTCCCAAGGAACCTGAGAAAACAAAGAAARGAAAGAGTATTAGTTATGAGCTAGGAACTCTGACATGGCAAGTCACAATTCTCCCTAAAGACCAAAGTTACATTTGCTCCTGTATCAAAAGTCTGAGCTCAAAACTATCCTCAGGAGACAATTCACTTGAAACCATTTCCAGAGCAAAGCAACACTGCAGTATTCAATATTTAAGATAAAATAACCTAGATTTGATGTCAACAGCTTAGAGTTCTACAATATTCACTTTTTCTGATAGTACCTTCCAGCACCAAACAAACCTCAACAYCCTTTTTTCCTAAATGTAACTCTCTTTGTGGCACAGTAAAATGGGGGAGGGAGATGGGAGGAGAGGGAGAATTCTGTAATAATCTACCACTAAAACAGGAGAAARCAGTAGAAGAACAATTAAATTTAGAAAACTATTACCTTCAGTATTTAGGCTGTAAAACCATAATGCCTCACCAGTTAAGAYACATGAATGCATCTCATATAAAATAAGCTTTCAAATATCCAAACACTGAAATATTGTTTCCCTTAATTAATTTTAAAAACCCAACAAAGTCTTCCCAAAAGCAAACAAAACCTACACCTAACAGCACTCCAAACCATCACCATGCAAACACAATCCTTTCACTGCTAATTGATCCTGTCMTTAACTGACACAGCAAAGTTAAAGCTCAGCTTGCTACACCTCAAATTAAAAAAAAAAACTAAAAAGGATCTTGAAAGTTACCTAACAACCTTTGAGCCTTCCTGTACTACATACAGCAGTACACACAAAAGGAGAACCATCTCAGAACAACTCATAAACTGCTCATAAAGCAGATGCTTTCTCCCTTTCTCCTCCCCACTTCTGAAGGAGACAACTTCCTAGAACTGCAGGGGGTGAGTATTACAGCCTTGCAGAATCAGGACTACAACATGGCTGCTTGTTCAAACAAACAGCCATGATCTCTCCTACTTTTTTTTAATTGAAAGAAAGCTCCAGAAGCAAACCACATTCAATATTTGAGATTGCACATAATTTGTTTAAATGCACATATGTTTCAAAAAGCAAAATATAAACCTCAGAAAAAACATTATTCTGTCTCAAACACATGATTAGTTTGCAACACCTGCAGGAAATATAACTCTCATGATTCTGACAAAAGTCTTCTGCAGGGCAGTGTTAAAAACCCTTTAGGTAAGGGGAACAATGCATCTCTATGCAATATAAACCATTGTATAAAAAACATCAAATTTTGGATTGCAGACCATAATGCAGGGAAAGATACATTGASCATTTATATAATTTTCTGTTCTAATTAAGACATTACAGGACTTTTTGTATATATATGGAAACAAATATTCAAAACAAGAAGAAAAAAGATGCTATTAGAGGATTGTGCTTCTCCTCTATTTTTGTAATAATAATAATAATTGGCAGAAACAAAATTACCTTCAAATACATAAGCCTTTGATGAAAAATATAGCCCAACAGGTAATGTAATCATTAGAGCTGTGAAGAATAGAAGTGTTCTTAAAGTTGATGTTAATGAACCCTCATTTCTGAAATAAATAAGAGAAGTTACACAYAAAAGAAAGTCACAATATATATGCCTAAAACAGGACAAGAACTTGTTCCAAACAGAACCTGACTACTTTTCAAGAACTGAGTAAGTGTATTGTTTGGAAGCAATAAAGACTTGAAGTAAGCATTTGTTGGCTGCAATAAAAATGAGAGTATTCAAAACAATGTAATGATTCTGCCAGTCTAAGCTCACAAACAAAATTAAAAACTAAAATTAAAAATTAAATCTTTGGACTTTTCCCTGTTACTGCTTTKCAAGYATTATAACATAGGGGGTTATGTTAATATGTTTATCAGTGCATTACTGCATAATCATTAAATATCTAATATTAGCTACACATGCATATGTCATATGACAGTATCCTGCATTAAAACTTGCCAAGTTCCTTTTTTTTTGTAAAGTAACTACAAGTCCAGGAAAATGACAAATTCTACAGGCTGGGATAGAAWGGGAAGTACACTGAATTAATTTAACAGCTTACTACTCCAAGTTCCTTTTTATTAGGTCTTCTTCCTCTATTTAAAAATATTTTCTCAGTTTTTAACTAAGAAAGCTGCAATAAGTGTAGTTACAGTCACAACATAGACCCACTACACCAAAACTCTGCCTTCACAGACCTGAACCTGGAAGACCTTTGACAAGAGAGGGCCTATAAATTTTTATGTACTTGTTAGGGTCTCCTTGACCTGCTAGAACAGGTGTAGTGTTTACAAAACACCACATACAGCCTGGTTCTGTGTGCTTCCACCAGTTCTCACTCACTCTGCCTGGTTGAGTGGATTATTTTATGACTGAGTACACATGTAAGCCGGGCAATACCCTTCTGACTTTCAAAGATTGTCTCATTCAAAGTCCTTAGGGCGTTGAAACACAAATRTATGTGTTTTTCTTTGGAAAAAAAGTGAAAATGGGGAAAAAAAAGGTTTTATCCTCTAACAGCTATGTGCAGCCATGCACAGCTTCTACACTGCAGCCAACAGCCATGCTGGCTGCTCATGTACTGCCACACATTTAGGCAGCTTTAAAAACGAAAAACATCCGAGTTCTTTTCCTTTATCAGCGTTTGCCTGAAGGACTGTCAGGGTGGAGGACAAAACTGCATTCAAAATCTCCCTGGGGAAGTTAGAAACCATTCTATCAACACTTACCCACAGAAGAGTAAGATGACCTCCAGCTTATTAGCAAAGTTAAAAACTCCACTGCTGACAAATACTTTTCTTACACTGACATACTCTCATCGCTTCCCTACGCGGCAAAAACAAACATTCGTGTATAAGCTCAGCCTAGCTCGGCACGTTTCCCCACGGCCGGCAGCCTCCACGCTCGGCATTGGGGGTGGCCCGGGGTTACACAGCGYGACCCAGACAAACCGGGGCCTTCCTCCTTTTCCTCCTCCTCCTCCTCCCGCTCCGGCTCCTCCGGGCCCGAGCCCCGCTCCCTCCCGCTCCTCCCCGGGGCTGCAGCCCCAGCGCGGGCTGATGGTGCCGGGCGCRCGGCCTTCCCCGCGCCCACCGCCGCGCCCTCCCGCCCCCGGGCCCTTCTCCCGCCCGCCCCGGGACTCACGGCCTGAACTCGGCCACGGGCACGGCGCTGACGGGGCCCGGCCCGTACCGCTCCATCGCCGCCCGCCGCCGCCGCCACAGCCCGCCGGAAACCCCGGCGATGGGCGCGCATGCGCGCGGAGCGCCGCCGCCGTCGCCATAGCAACCATGGGGCTGGCGCGGCCTAGCGGTGGGAGGTGAGTACTGCAGGGGCCCGAGGGACAGAGTGAGGGATGGAGAGACTGAGGGATGGACAGTGAGGGATGGGGGGACAGAGAGATAGAGAGTGAGGGATGGACAGTGAGGGATGGGGGGACAGAGAGATAGAGAGTGAGGGGTGGAGGGACAGAGAGATAGAGAGTGAGGGATGGGGGGACAGAGAGATAGAGAGTGAGGGATGGGGGGACAGAGAGACAGAGAGTGAGAGATGGAGGGACAGAGGGAGGGAGGGAAGGAGGGATGGAGGGACAGAGAGACTGAGGGATGGGGGGAATGAGGAATGAAGGGACAAGACGGATGGAGAGATGGAGGGAAGAAGGGACAAGATGGATGGAGGGATGGAGGGATAGAGAGTGAGGGATGGACGGAAGGAGTGATAGAGAGTGAGGGATGGAGGGACGGAGAAACGGAGAGACTGAGGGATGCAGAGAAGGAAGAATGAAGGGATAAGAAAGATGGAGGGTTGGAGGGAAGGAGAGATGGAGAGCCTGAGGGATGGAGGAAATGAGGAATGAAGGGACAGAGGAATGGAAGGATGCAGGGATGAAAGGACAGAGGGATGAGGGATGGAAAGATGGACGGACCGASGGGAGGAGAGGCAGAGGGACTGAGGGGTGGAGGGACAGAGGGATGGAGTGATGGAGGGACCGAGAGATGTGGGGATGGAGGGCAGCGTGGGACCTGGACCACAGCAGTGGCTTCAGCTGGGCTTGAGCAAAGTCATCATCTCTACAGCAAAAACTGCCCTGAGCAGGCTCGAACAGTGGTGCCATCTGTGCTGCTCACAGGTGCTTTCCTTGAGGGATATGGAGAGTGTTTGTGTATGGCAAAACTGCTGCCAGGTGTCTTGGGTGAAGGTCGAGGCTTTCCAGGAAATGGCTGTGGTCTCAGAGCCAACAAAACCTGTGGTACTGMTGTTTTGATGAACTCATCAGTACAAAACACTTCAAATGAAGTAACACAGGGCCAAGGCATTCTCTGAAAGGGAGACTGCAAATTGTCTCTATGTCATCCTGTTAGGAGGGAGGCTTGTTCACTTAAAGGTTTTCTGCTCTCCTGCCACTAAATTGAAATTCCTTCTCCAGCCAAAGAAAAAATTCTGATCAAAATCTGRAAGAAACCATCCCCATCATAACTAACAGGTTCTGCAAATGAGAGTCCAAGGACTCCTGCAGAGTTCACTCTCCTCCAGCCTGATGAGCACTAAGCATTTCCAAGGTTATGCTCTGTTCAAGCTATTCATTCACATTCCTGCTGAAGCTACTCTGCTTAAATACTCACCAAAGGATGAACTTGAACCCAGCTTTCCAACAGAAGCCCAGAATGTTACAGTCTCTGCTGTGCAATCAGTCTCATTTGCAGGGGAAATAATTGTTGACACTCAATGAACAGCTTTTGCAGGAAATAAAGCCTTGCAAGCTTCCAAACAAAAGCTCTGGAAGCTGTTTAATTGATGTTGCCATTTAATTGAATCTCATAYACCACAGTAATTACATATTTGCCCCTTTTATGGTAAAATCATGTTGTTATCTTGCCACAGCCACGCCAAACCTTAACTGTGTGAGTCACTAACTCCACGCGACTCCTTCCTCACCTTTTCCTGCAGGGWGCAGCCTTCCAGCATTCCTGCAGCCTCTGCCCTGCTCCTGGCTGCAGTGCCAAACAGCACATGGCATGGCACAGAGGCCTCTTCTTTCCCTCCCGAGCCACTCTGGCATCCTGCTACCCTGGAAAAGAAGAAATATGAGATGGTTCCTTTCCTTGCAGTCAGCAAGATGAGGAAATAAGCACTTTGGTGTTGGTAGCTCCTGCTGTGATCTTGCCTCTCAGAGTGAGTTTTCTTCACCTGGGTTGGAGGACACTAAATGGGCACCAGCAGCTGTCGTGGAAGGCAASGAGCAGCACTGTCTGCAGCATTGCTTTTCTACACTCTGATTGCGAATACTGAGGCATTTCATTTTGTTTTCTCCAACATGCGCGAGAAAGAAGGTGAATTCTGTTAAAAGCACTTTTWTTTTCCCCCCAGCAATGAACACAGCTCAGCTGGCTCCCTTGTGTTTGTAAAGATGCAGCACAGTTCAAGCTGTTCAGCACTTATGTCTGGCTCTTGGGGTCATGCTTTCACTGTAAATCTACCAATTTCATGTTCTCTTAAAACAGAAGAGCCCTCCTCATCTTTGAATCCTCTGCTACCTGAGCCAGCAAAGTGACAGCTTGCATGAGAGGGGCAGCAGGGGCTGGCATGGGCCAGGGAGGGCCTTTGTAGCCCCTACACAGCAAGGAAGGCTTGCTGTGTAACTCAAGCTTAGAACTTCCACAGAGTTCTTCAAAACACCTAATAAAATTTCAGCTAGCCAATCCCAACATTCAACCTAAATGTGSGAACAGGTTTTGTTTACTTATAAACAATTAAAGCAATTACAAATCATTTTAGCAAATCAATGAAGTTAATTTAGAGTTGTTAATTTAAGACAGAAAGTTAATTTAAGATAGAAATTGGATCACTGAAAAATTATGAATGTGGGTACAGAGAACACCTAATCACTAGAGAATGTTCTTTCCACCTTTGGTTTGACTTTCTTGATAGTTTCCACGGCCCGGAAAGCAATGGCATAAGAAAATTTAATAACAGAACAACAAAACAAGAAAATATAAAAGTGGAATAAGTCTCACATCATATAAACTTACCATAAAGAAGCATATCAAGGATTAGGAAATAACAAATAATTTAAGGCTGAACAGTCCAAGTCATTAACTTTTAATATAAAGTTACTTCATATCTCACCACACTGATGTTTTTATCTCCTTGAATAATAACAATTTTGCTGAATGACTTCCTGCATATTAGCTGCTTTTCTTTTGTGAGCACACAAAGGAAATACAAAACTGTYGGAAAAATTTTACAATTGTGAAAGAAAAAGAAGCCTTTTATTTCCATTTTTGTATTAGCTRAAAGACTTGGAGGATACAAAGTTTTATCTGTTTGCTTCAGATTTTATATATCAGGTATTCTGAAATTTCAGGCAGACCACAGACCTGCCTTACCTTCTGGATTATAGAGCAAATATAAAACTTGTCCTTAAGCAGAAACTGTGCTGCAAGCACAAGAAGCTGCCAGCTGTGGAACTAAATATCTGCTATTCTGTGTCCTCAACATTTGCTAGGAGATGCTTGAGGAACATTAAAAACAAAGGCAGCCTCTGCTTTTCTGGGGTCTGTGTCTCAAGGGTGCAGAAGAGGCAGGAAGGTGCCTGTTAAAGCAATACCATCTAGTGGCAGATGCAGAAAGAGAATCCAATCCCCCAACAGGAGCAGAGCTGGAAAGGTGAAAGCTGAAATAATATTTGAAAACAAAACCACTTGCTTGAGAGTATTTTTTTTTCATTACTTGTTTCCATGGTAATGTATCAAAAAGGATGATATACAAATAAATATTTATCTGTTCTGTGAACCTCTACACCCCAGAAAAGATGTTTCAAGGAAAATGAGATGATGGATTGGCTRACTCTGGAATTCTCCATGATGGTTCAGGCTGAAAGCCCAACAACCACAGAGCATGTCACACAGTTGGCCACCCATCTTCTGTGGGAATAGATCCACAGAGACATTAATGCTTGGGTTGGCAAAGAGAGCATTTATCTGGGCATTATAGGGCTATACTCCCTGTTACTGCACAGCCCAAGATAAGTTAGAGCAAAGAGCTCAGACACCCCTATTAGCTAATGGAACTTGGAAGTACCACAGTGTAATTTTCACCTCTCTCTAGTATTGCTGCCACTTTGCAATGAAAACATAGGGCTGCCTTCCACACGCATTGTGTAATACCTGTGGCACCTTCATAAACAGAGTGGGAAAGGCTTCATTCCCACAGCTGATACAAATCAACCAATACTTACCAATTTCAGGTGAAACTCCAGATACTGAAGGAAACAGATGCTTTTTCTGTAGAGGCAAACGTAAACAAAGTCTTACAAGTTATATGCAGTTTAACCAGTATGTGACATTCTGTACCCCTGCCCAGACAAACGGTGCTGACTACAAAGTGGGTAGGGTCAAATTTTTTTGCAGGTTTGGAGGAGTACTTTTCCAAAAACTAGTGTATGTTAGCACAAATGCACGGAAAACATATCYCCTTCCTAGTGCTATTTGGGCTATAGTTAGCTGCAGAAAATGCAGAAGGTTTTTGTGAGGATGGGGGTGGTGTTTCTGATGGCCCCATCTTCAACCAGTGATGGGTTCATTTTTTTGCCAGGTGACATTGACTTTGTCTGACAAAGGGGAGGCTTCTGGTGTCTTCTCAACCTCCACCAAAGCCTTGCCACAAAACCCAATACAGAATTATTTAAACTCTAATACAGTGGCCATTAAACAATTTAAAAACAGTCATGACAATTAGCTTTGACATTAACAGGAATATCTAATACATGAAAGGAAAACTCACAGCCAAAAGGAGACCACAACAAAGCTCTTGAAACAGAARAAACCTTAGTATTGGTAAGGCATGACAGGAGTTTCAGTGGGGTCTTTAACTAGTGGATTCTTTACATTGCATGACCACGGTTTCTGATTTTGAGCTCTCTAGACATGACCTCATTCCACTAGTTCATGGGCTGTTTTCATTGCACCCTTTCCCTGAGGGATTGTTCCCATCTGAAGCGCAGAAACATCAAACCAGCACCAGGCTCTGGCTGTGCAGAGACTCAGGTGGTGCCTCTTTTCTCACCAGGAATGTTGTTATGGATCAAAGCATTCTCTTCAAGGATCTTCCAATGGATGGACGGAGGCTCAGCTCATTACCCCCAGCTGCTGAGATAATACAGTGTCTATATTTATCCTYTTGCCGTAAGTGTAACTCTTTTTGTGGGACAGAAAAAGGGGGTGGGTGGACTATGGATAATTCTCTAACTTATTTGCCACCACAGCAGAACAGAAGAGTGCAATGACAAATAAATTAAGATAAATTCTACCTGTCCATTTACTGAAAGTGTGTTCCTTGACTGCAAGTTGATCACATGGGCAAAAATGTCRTATCTGACTAATTTCACACTAGATGATTAGATAAAATTTCACATTATTGTTTAGTTGAGGCAGACCACAAACACTTTCCACCTTAGCCAAAAGGGTCACAAAGGGGAGATTGTTTTCTAGTTTACAACAGAAATTTTGTAAGAAAAAAAAATTCAATAAAGACAGAATCATTGGACTGCTCTAAGGGCCCAGGAAAACAGTGAAAACCTGGGGATGCTTCTACTTTTATATACCAACACAGGAGCACTAAACTGTTCATCTAGGGTTATGTGGCATCTTCTGCATTTATTCTATGTTTGGTATTTATTTTCCTTATCTGACTCTCTAGGGAATACTACCTGAATATATATTAGAAAACCAATTAGGGTTGAGGCACAGGCATGAGCTCTACCTGCCACCCTGCCCATTCCCCCTTTTCTGGCTTGCTCCTGGAGTGGGCTTGTCCTGTGGCAGCCAGGGCTCTGCAGGCTCTGAGTGGGGACAGCTGGGCAGCACCAGACCCCAGCAGGAGACAGAGAAAAAGCCCTGTTCTCTTTCTGAGCTCACAGGCACCACTGGAGGCAAGAGAGTGGCTAGAGCAAATGCAAGTAGGCAATAACTTGGATCAGCAGACCAGGTTTTGGGGGTGGTACATTAACCTCTAGACCAGGGCTCAGTGCACTGGGAGTAGCAGGGGAAGAGCAATCCCTCAGTCACAGTAGCAGGGGATTGTGCAACAAACWTTGAATGCATTCCTCAACTCCACCCATACAAGTAAACTGGAAAAGCTGCTGTTCCCTGGACAGATCTAAAGACACATTTTACACAGTACAGAAACATCCATGGATTTTATGGCTTGCATACTGTCAGCTCATAAAAGGATGCTGTTCAATGCAATGGGAACTGTAATACTTTATGCCTACTAGCTCTGGGCTGACAGCCCTTTTCCTTCAAAAGATGCCCTCAGCAGCAGAACTGCCCTCAGATGTTCCTTGCTTGTAGGTRAGAAGAAGCAGGAAGAAACTTAGGTCTCCAGTACGTTCTTCAGTAGGGCCTGGGGTGAAGCATTCCCTCTTTGGCTTTCAGATCAGTATTTRTGGAGAATTAGAGGGTAAAGGTCCTTTGCAGAGGCAGGGTCACAGCCATGCCYATGTGGCTTTCCTTTTGTTGTAGAGGAAAATTCCTGGCAGTCAGGTTTACCAAGTGGTTAAATTACCACCRTCCTTAGCACCTGGGGTCAGATGAAACAGGGTGATGCTGTTTGCAAACAGAAAGCAGAAAGTTTTGGTTTAGAAAGAAGATTGATAGATATGAACACATCCATACACATGTACTTTAAACCAGCAATAAGGAAGACAGTGCTTGGGAGTAAATAATACTACAGTACAATAATTAGTGATACTACTATATGACTGCATTGTGTGGGAGGATTTAAAAACCTGTCATTTCATTGTTGAAACAGCCCTAAAAGTGAAGAATTTCTGATGAGCTTCATAACATCAGTTACATGAAAATTGCTTCTCCTTCCCACTACTCCTGAAAATCTCAATTTTATTTTCATTGCAGCTGACACAAAAAATAGTCCCTGTTCATCCTGTGTCCTGGAAAGCATTGCAGAGATCCAGCACACTGGGCCATCCACACAAGAAAATTTATACTTTTATAAAATTACCAGCTTTTCCACCATCCTGTTACATACTAAGACATCCATCAGTATTACAGTGATGTTATTTTCATTCTCCATAAAATGAATGGTAATATGCTTACAGCCATACAGGACACCAGCAGCTTAGGATGTAAGCCAAACTTAATTAATAGAGTAGCTAAATTTTAACTGACACTGTGGCTTCAGTTCTGTTCTTTGCATTTGGCATCTTCACTAACTAATAAAATTCTCCAAGGTCAGCTACAGTGACAGGAGTTATTTGTTTGGATCCAGTACTCACCCAAAAGACATCTGCATCCAGCCAGAGCCTTAGTTTGGCTTTCAGGTGAATGAACACTGCTCAAAGGACACTATGAATATACAGATTTAATTTAGTGAGTAGCATGCTTCRTATTTTCTCCACCAAGAAGGATGGAGAGCTGCAAGTCGGGCTTTTCTCTTTGYGCAGCTTTCCCACTAGGCACAAAGAGGAGAAAGTCACCAGGAGATGCTGCAGAGTGAATCAACTGAGCATCCTCACTCAGGGAAGGCTCTCAGTGAAGAGCTTTGCTTTATCCAAAGCACCCATGGCAGCTTTGCTCTGGGAAAATGGGCAGYGTAGCATGTGTCACTGAGCAGCAGTTGCTCTACAACTGTGTAATCAAATATCTATGAGGGTAGTTCATTTCTACACCTTAAAAATGCAAATAGARATCTGTTTTGTCTTTACCCACAGGAAGGATATGGGATACAAAAATCTGGAGCTTTGGAGATTTTCATATCTGAAGATATCAAAAAGATAGGAGAAAGTCACCAGTTCCTCTGCAGACTAGAACTGGTGATCCTCTTCTTAGGTATGTGGAAACCCTGCCTGAAGCTTCTCTGAGACCTCGCCAGGACCATAAGTTACAGCCTTTAAAACTCACAWGGGTAAACAGCTGAGGCTTTTGAAGGTTTTTAGGCTTAATTTTCTTCTGATTTTTTACATGAACTAGCAACAAAGAGACAAAAACTCAAGCCTGCTACTGAMGACCCCTTGGTGAACATAGGGACAGATAGGGATTCTTGGAGTGGCTCCCTGACAGGCAGTGAAGGACCCTGCTTCACAGACCCTGGCAGGATGGGATGCAGCCACAGGGAGACATGAAGGGTGCAAAGCCCCCTGTGAGCTGCAGGGACCAGTGTTTCTCAGCCCTTCCTTTTGACAGGATGGCCYTTCCTTTCTCATTACCTCCAGTCTTTTCAGGAAAACACATCAGTGCTCCTCTAATTAGTCTGCATGTAGGTACTTGTGTGTTGTGAGAAGCTGCTGGAGAACAGAGAGCCTTGGAGGATCTGAAGGTGCAGAAGTCTGGGCAGGGTTCTACTTCTTTCCATTGTCATAACTTTCCATTACCTCATGTCTCTGCCTCATGACTGCTCTCSCCACACATGCACACATTCCTGTTCTCTGGGTGAAAATGAGAAAACACCACTTTCCCTCCGTCAGGCTTTTCACCAGTACACCAAAGGATTGCACCCCCTTCTTCTCCCTCACCCAGAACTGAACTGGCTGCTCCAGCAGTWGTGGCAGGCCCACAGTTATCCATTTGGTGCTGTGTGAAAGGTCTCTGCTCTATCATCCCCTCATGGTGAAATTTAYAGACAATTACTAAAGCTGCTAATTAAGCATGTTGGAAAATATAAAACACTAAAAGCTCTGCTTCAAGACTGCAGCAAATGTCATGCACTGATTACATGGAAGACAGGACATGGGCATGGGAGCATTAGCTCCAGGCCAGGTGACAGATGTTTTACTGGCATCCACCAATGATATGGAGATCACTCTTTAAAAAAATAATATTCACATTTCATTGAATCTCGCTGCGTCTTGCTTGCCAGAAGATGTTCCATTTGCTGGTCTTTCCTTTGCTTGTTACTGTTTCTGCTGAGGTTAGTAGAAATTTGGCCTTTAATGAAATGTCACGTTAAGACATGTTGACTGTTGCATACAGAGCAGGAAAGGTTTGGTTTTTTTTGTGGCCAATTCTTCTTCAGCTTAGAAGGACCCCCTCAAAATGATTCCGGTATATTGGAAAATGGCTAAGTATGATGTAACTGTGATTACCAGTAAACTCAGTTAATGATTAGGGTGTTCTTTTCACTGCTGTGGCAAAACTGTGATCTTTCCCCTGGGATCATTAACTAGCAAATACTTATGAGTCTTGACTTTACGTGCTGACTCTCTCTGCTGCTGATGTGCTTCTAAATATGCATCAGATGGAGCCAGCAGGTTCCCTGTCAGCTGGCCTGGGGCTGGTTTTCCTCTTATTTGAAGTCAATTAGTGTTTGATCATATATTACCACTCATCAGCTCCCCAGCAAGCCTGGAGCAGAGCACCTTCACTCACAGTCTGAGCTCCCCTGTCCTTTCTCTATGTTAGGCATTCAGAATCTGCATGCTTTTAGGTTTACCTCTTCCATAAAGGATAATGCATAATGCCACAGGGTCAGCCTTTTTTTACCTGCCTTCATGCCACATGTGAAGGCTGCAATGCCCCACTCCTTCCCAGAGCACATTGTCCATGTGTTTTCCTCCTACCTGAGGGGCTTCATGGGACATGAGCCATGCAGAGCCTCCTGAGGAGCTGGAAAACAAGGCCCTCCTCAGAGAACCTCACCAAAGTCCTTTCTGTGTAGTTCAACACAGAAAACCATCCCAGCAACTTGCCCTGTCAGCATCCCAAGCCTCTCTCTGATTAACTGTAGGTCACTATTGCCTGCAGAGAAGTGGCCCAGGAGACAGCAGAGCTCCCTCTCACCCTGAGCTTGCAGAGGTGTGGTGGTGTCTGGCTGCTGTGCTCTCCCARCCCAGCTGCTGCTCCTCCCTTCCTCCCTGTAAGCAATGCCTCCACTGAGGGGGAACTGCAAGTGCCCTGAGCCTGCTCCCAGCCCTGGAGTTCACAGCACCTTTCACCACAGGGATGAGGACCAGTGAACCAGAGTGAATTGCACCAAATGAGGTTTAACTCGAGGTAAGCCTGATTTAATTCAGAATTGCAGAATCATTCAGGTTGAAAAAACCCTCTAAGACCAGCAAGTCCAACCATTAACCCAACACTGCCAGGTCCTTGAGTAAACCATGTCCCCACACACCACATCTGCACATTTTTTAACTTCCAGCCATGGTGATTCCATTACTTTCCTGGGCAGCCTCTACCAATATCTGACCACCCTTTCACTGAAGAAATTCAATCCGGTTAAGCTCAAGAAGACACCTGATGAAAAGTGGATGCTTCTAAGAGCCTCGTGTCCAGTGCCATCTCAAAGAGGAGTCACCTCTGCCTGCCCAAAGCACCAAATCCTTTTTGCACCGACCAGGCTCAGTCCCTGCTGGTGCCAGGACTTCTCTCCCACCGCTGCCCWGCAGGGCTGGGGGCAGCTCCTGAGAGGCACAGGCTGGGCTCCTGCATCCACGGCATGTCCCTGCTGGGAGCRGCCCATTTCCCGGAATCCTGCCGGGAGATGCCAGGTCCGGCTGCTCCCGGGCAGGAGCAGCCCCTAGATGGAGCTGCACAGCAGGGAATGGGCACCCAGCACCATCCCACCCTCCCTGTCCRCGACCCCCGGCTGGGGGCTCCGTGTTCAGCATCGCTCTGCTGAGCCCCCACATCTGCCTTGGGGGCTGGGAAAGCTCAGCCGACCCGACAGCCCTGGAAGGATGGCTGGCTCTGGAGGYTTATTTAACTCTGTTTCATTAAATCCCAGGTTCTAAGTCTCTTCTAGAAACTGGCTGCACTTTTCTGAAATTATTTCAGTATAGAAGGAATCATAGCTGAGCCCTCATCAAAGAAATTTATTTCTGGCTGTTAAAGGGGGCTGTTAATTTACTTGCATAATATTTTATAACTCAACATCTATTTCTCATTTCCAGACTGCAGCTTTGCAGTCTTTACTTGCTCTGCTCATCAGTGAGCTGTGAGATACCTGAACAGAGGCTCAAACCACACCAGCCCCTGTGAGGACCCAGCAGCAGCAGAGTCCCCAGCACATGGCTGTCCTTGCACTGGGACCACTGGTGCACATCACAGCCCTTTCTGCAGGCCCAGGGGTGCAACAAAAGGCTGGACATGAGTTCAGAAAGAGCAGGAGCTGGTGATGCTCACACCAATCCAGACTTCACTATAGGTAATTACCCTAAAATTCTATCTAAATTATAACTTTTATTATGTGTTTTGCTGGGATACAAATACAAATACTTTCTTTCTTTAAGAAGTCAATGCTATATAGCAGGAATCACAGACTGAGCTCTGAAGAATCTACATTAGCACTTTTTGTCAGGCCACAGTCTGACCTAAAGGCTATGAAAGCAAAGAAAACTGCTGTAGCCTTAGGTGAACACTGGCAGGTTGCTACAACTACACTGCAGGGAAAAATTGKGCTCTGCATTAGCTGTGTGAGAGCAGCCACCCTGAAGGTGACAATTTCCCAAGACAGAATATCTCATCTACCCAGAGACTGGGTCAGGTGTAAACACTCTTCTSCTTTGATACACAAAAGCATAATTACAGCTCCTGGAACTGCTCTGGGAAGAACACTGGTAACTTTTCCCTGCTAAGAAAATGAAACTCACAGGAATGTCTTTTTCTTCTCCCTTTCATCCATAGAATGATGGCCAGGAACTCCCTCAGATATGTATTTTTTCACTCAGCACATGCCACTTCTGATCAGTTGGGCTAGATCCATCCACAAAAGATGCTGAACAGTTGGTGTTTAGCCCACACAAAATCCCATCCACATCCACAAAACAAGGTTTTCCTTTACTTTTTTCAYCTACAGCACTTGATTCAGCTGATATTTTCAGAGCATACAGAAGCCAGAGGAGCAACTATTGTCCTCAGCTCATTTACCCAGTTTCAGTGGTTGTGTGGACATCCCAGACTGAGGAGAAAYGGGCTTTACTTCTGGGATGCACCTTTAAAGTTTAATTCAGATCTGCCTCCCAGGGGACTGTCCCCAACTATCAGCACCAAATGAGTCTGGGATGGGATGGATGAGATTGTCTTAGTCTGCTGACTTTACACAATGAAAAGTCTTTATTGCTTCCCAACTTTTAGCATATCACACAACCTAAACTAATCTCCAACACACTCAAAGATTTTTYGGAGAAATAAGATTCATCTTACAAGTGTGAATGTCTAAACATCACCCAGCATGCAGAAATGCTCCTCAGCCCTGCTTGGTGTCACAGGCACCCCAGCCCTCTGTAGCTAGTTCCAAGATGAGATCAGAGCAAGAAGTTGTAGGGGATGGTTGCACATCTGGATGGAACACAGTGGAAACCACTCCTGAAAATACAAAAATCAGGATGTGTTATCTGCTAGTGATGGAAATGAACCCTTATTCCCCCCCCACTATATTGTGAAATTTTTCACAATCACAAGTAAACAAGGTGTTGTTGCACCTCACTCAACACACCATGCCCCAAAATACCTTGGATTGCTCCTCTCACAGCAGGCAAAAACCCACAGTGCTCTGCAACTTGGGCTTGAATTTTGCAGCCTCATGTCCCTGTACAAGTCTGGGCTGGTTTTATGAATTCTGATGTGTTGCAGCCTAATGTGGCAGCCTGATAGATGCAGGCTGAAGGAAGGGAAGGGAAGGGGGGATTTAATAACCCTGGCCTGGGCACTGAGCTGGTAATGAAGAAGGGTTGTTATTAGTCATTTGCATAACATAAAAGGAGATCCAGATCGAGGCTTAATAAATTCTTCCTCGTATAGAATAACACAGTTATAGCCATTTCTATAAAAATGTCAAAGCCTTTATGTGAAGTAAGTGTTCCTTCAGAGCATAAAATACAGTCCTACAACTCAATAAAATCACTTGTATCACTACACTGATTTCTTTGAAGTGTCACTAAAAAGGGCAGGGTTATGAACTGAAGCATTATTCTTCTCACCTGGGATGTGAGACAGCACAATGAAAAGAAGAGCTCAGGTTAGGGTGCAAGAGCTAAACTRGGGACACTGAGGAGCAAGCATAGAGAAGAAAGGCCCTGGGTGTGCATCTACTCTAAAATCACACTGTCTTTTCTGTTCAGGYGATGTTTTGGCCCTGAGAAACTCATCACCCCAAATTAGGAGGTAACTGGCTCAGAGGAGGGTCAAACCCCCAGGCAGTGGGAGGTGGATGGACTGGGCAGCAAACAGCAAGCCAGCACTGTGCAGTTTGTTTTGGTACCAGGCACAACTTGCAGAAGGCAGATTCAGGTTCTCAAAGACAACYGGTGATGTTCCATGTGGAAAAAATTACTGCAGCAGTGGGGAAGGTACAGCTGTGAGCACCTGACTGTGGGGAGATGGAGGTGGGGTTGCAGGAACCTCAGCCACTTGCTCCATGTATTCTCCTGACTGGCATTGTCCCCTTGGAGAGCYGCACATGCCCCATGCCTGGATCAGTGCCTGTCTGAGTTGGTACACAGTGCTCTGATCCCTCCAAGCACTGCAATATGGAACATCATTATGGATGTGCAGAGACATGCAGGAAAACATGTATTTACTGCTCCACACAGTCCTGAGTGGAGAACAAGCCTTTCATCCTTACAGAGCAGTGCCCCAGGGCTGTTTGCTTGAAAGCCCTAAACTTGGACTGCTCTAAGAGAGACAGGCTTATTGAAAAGCAGTGGCTAGTAAAGTCCTTTCACAAACTGTGTGTGCAAAATTTATGTTCCAGGCAGCTTAAAAAGCATCTCTGCACCTTCATTTTTAAAATTAAATTGTGACAGCTCACACCAAGCAAAGAAGACTTTCAGGGCTCACACTGACCATGCTGCACCTCTACAGCCTGGAAGCACTCTGAACTCAACACGTCTGCAGAGAAACATTTGAGGTATCAACTTTGCACCCTCAGCTCCTCCAGTCAGCATTTTCCCCTGAGGGCATCYTCTAGAACCCATGGAGCTTCTGGGCAATAAGCATCCATATTCATTAAAACAATCTTTTAATAACTTTACTAGAAAAAACTTTTACCAAAGGGAAAAATAGACTACCTGTAATTTTAAAAGAAATTTTCTTTAGTCCCATCAGTTATTCTCAGCAGTATTAATACTCCAATAGCAATAAGATTCTCCAGCACTACCTTCAGAGCCTTTCCTCCCCAAGTGCTTTTAAACCTGCTTCACCCTTCTCTGTCCCCCAGAATTCCAGAAGAGTTTTGGGCCACACAAAGGGAACATGGTTATCTCATCCAGCTCACAGCCAAGACCCATGGCTAGGATGTGACCAAAAAATAAGGATTTTGTTTGGAAAGGAGTAGACTGAGCCCAGCTGGACAGAGGCCTGTAACTCCATTCACAAATATTCAGACATCATAGGGGATTTGGGTTGTAGTTCTGCAAGATGTGAGAACTTTGTTTTTAGGCTCAGAGCACTTGATCAAAAGCATCACAGTCACAACACAGCCCAGCAGCCAGGTACCAACCCCACCAACCAWCTCAGATCTGCTCCAGGCTTTCCAAGGAGGGACTTTGGGGCAGAAATTTCCACCCCAGATGGAACACCTGCTGTGCTCCTGTAGCCAGCATAAAGCACACCAGCTAGCATACTCTAGCATGGCTGTGTGCAGACATTTGACCCTGGATAATGTTCAGGCAGATGGAATCACATGGATTCAATGCTTAATCAAGTGAAATTGTCCAACATTCTCAGTTCTGCTCCCATGTACCACACAGAGWATCATGCATTGCTGTCTGCTCATCTGTTTGGATTTAGGCAACCTGAGGAGTAACAGTCCTCAGGTGATTTGACACAAATGATCCCATTCTACAAAATGCTGTGAGTCAATGTGAAGATTTTCAGGCTATCCCAAAGCTTGGGAAAACTTCATAGGCAAATTGCATGGCTCTGCTGAGATACACACTCCTGATTTGACTGAAGGATGGTGAACCAGCAATCCTCTCTCTTGCTTTTTTAGAAAGAATATACTTCAAACCACACAAACACATGCATGTAGCATACAGCTGTGATTAGCAGCACAGTGATGAGCAGAGATTCTTTGCAAGAAAAGAGCAGAATACAGCCAGTTACATACACRCCAACTTCCACATGCATATAAGACATTCTCCTTGAAGGGGAAATTATGGTACATGGGGTGAATAAATCATCCCAGGCATATTTGGGGATGTCCCACACTCCCTCACCACTCCCTCAGGAAACAGAATGTGGAGAAGCTAAAATAAATTGGAGAGATGAGCAGTAATTTATTTTCCCGTCTGGAAAAGATAATTTAACTACTCAATTAAACATTGCCTAAAGCCATACTATTAGAGTTGCATATCCCATCTGTAATACAGATGGATTTTGCTCTCTTATTACTGGTCTTCATGCTGTCTGGTACTTAAAAATTCTGGTTTAATTAGATGACACCTTCCACAAATGCTGAGCTATTGGCACATAATTCAAGCAGTATCTAGGAATTTTTGCCATCCAAGAAACCTTCTGTAGGAATCTTATGTTCTCATATCTCTGGTACAAAAGAGCAGGTTGCAAGCAATACTGATATATTATTTCTTACTTTGTGTTATTTTGAAGCACAGGGCTTCAATCTGGGCTCTTTTCTTTCATTTTTCAGTAGTTGTCACCCAAGACCATCCACAAATCAGATGGTTTTACAATCTATTTTTCATTGATTTTTCTTAAATGTTGATACAACATTGAAACAGATCATTTTAATACCAAATTAAGAAGTGACTAACCTCATTACGGAGAGATTTCATTCATTGCTTCCCTCTGGGCTCTGCTACAAGTGGAACATTTCAGCATTTCTGGAAATGCCTCCAATCTCCTTGTCACCCCCTCACCCCATCTGAGCCCACAGGCAGTTTCCCTGTGGCAAATGCAAAACCTGCAAGGTTAAGGGGCTCGATGACACAAAGGTGCTCACTGGTTCCAGCTGAGAGATGGAAAAAACAAAGATCCACAGACTCTGAATGGGAAACTGAGGGACAGGGTGTGTTGGTGAGCAAGGCAGTGCTGGGTTATCAGCTGAACTTGCTCATCTCAGAGCTCTTTTCCAGCCTAAATGATTCTGTGRTTCTATGACTTCTGCCTTAAAAGTTCTGGGGAATTTACCTGTGATTGAGAATTCTGCACCACAAGCTCAACTGAATGAGCTGGAATGTTTTGCTTTCTCATGAAGAGCTCTCTGTCTCTGTGACCAGAAGCACTTTGTGTCTCAGACCCCTATGGCATCCCTCTAGCTCAGTGGGGAACTAGGCAAATACCACTTTATTACCCCATATATGGTATTTTCCATAGTCCTTTTTGTCTAACAACTTTTTCCAGGATGGGAGATTCCTTCATCTACTTCACTCCTCTGCTGCTTGCTTGGTAGCAGTGGTTAATGGAAAAGTTTGGGACAACTCACTCAGCCTTCAGCCGTCCCCAGGGATGGCAGGAGTACTGGTAACTCTTCAACAAAAAACTCCAAGTACCTTCTATGTTCTTTGGACCCTGCAAGTTCCACGAAATCCCATCAAGACAAAGCCAGGAGGCTGACTTCCTTCCAAGAGCCTTAGAGATAGTTTTAAAAAATGAATTTTAAAAAAATCCAAAAGATAATTTCTTCACTGTTACAAATCTAACAGAAGCTCATCACATATATCAGATCCCTGGGTACATATGCAGATGTTTCAGCCATATGCAGCAGCATATGGCACGTTTCTCTCAATAACTAGTCTTTTTTTCCTGTGTAAGGCTATGAAAACAAACATGAAGTGTCTCAGCCAGCTTAGGACAGAGGGGGTGCCTCTGATGGCTTCATCTCCCCGTCAGGCCAACTTCCCTCCAGCCAAACATTGGTTCAACTTCCTCTTATTCTCCAGGCATCCTGGTACAAGTCAAGCTCTGCAGGTCACCCCCAACCCGTACTGGTGGGTGAGGTTATTCCTCCCCAGGTGCAGGACCTGCATTTCCCTTTGCTGAACTTTGGACAGGTCTCTGCCMTCTCTGCAGCCTGTGAAGGTCCCTCTGAAGGGCTGCACAGCCCTCTGGGCTATTGGCCTCTCCTCCCAGCTTTGTGCTCTCAGCAGAGCTGCTKAGGAGGCATCTGCCCTTCAGCCAATGATCATCCACTGATGAACAAGTTAAACAACACCATGCAAAATATTGAACCTYGGGGGACAYCACCAGTGACAGGCCTYCAGCTGGATCCTGTGCCACTGCCCCTCTGGGATCTGCCATTCAGCCTGCTCTCATTCCATCTCATTGTCCACCCACCCTGAAAACCAAGGGATTCTCCTTTGCCTTCTTCCCACGTTGTGTAGGGTGGGTTTCTCCACCACAACAAGCCCAGCCATGTTGTCAGCAAAGGAAATTAGAAGCAGGTACCTTTTATCTTGTCCCAACAGCCTGGTTTGGATCACGGTATCTGTTGCCTCTGGTGGAAGATCAATAACAACAAATTAAGTGCTGCTTAAGCTCTACTGATCAATCACCTCCCTGCCCCAGATGTTCCAGCAGCAGCAGAGGCTGGCTGCAAATACCATCTCACCTCCTTCCCTGCTGCCCTTTAACAGAAGTGCACATGTTAGGAGCCACCAGCTTAACGAGTCTCACCAAATGCCAGACGTTTCTCCTGACTGATTAGCAATGAGTTTTTGCATTTGTGAAAGTTATTTGTAGGGTGAAGAGGTTTTTTTTTTCTGGGTGCTGGAGGAAAAATTGCTAACTCAAATGGAATTCAGTGCAAGCACTTGAGATTGAAAAGGTCATGGCTGTTAGAGTGAGCAAAATTTATTTCTTTGTGGTTRTAACAGCCACAAACAGGGAAGGAGAAGCTTGGCAGTTCCAGCCTGACTTGCAATGAAATAAAAACACCCACCTGCGGGATATATTAAGCTAATAAGCAGAAAACCAGATCAGTGTGTTTGATGATATAGGATTACAGGGAGATTCTTCAAATAGTTACAAAATCCCCAAAACACAGAAATTCAGAGCAGCTGCTGGGATAGGGAAGGGCTGCATTCWACATAACCCAAGTGGTGCACAGATCCCATGTATCAGAGAGGATGGAGGACCTTGCAGCCAAAAGCCTCTATCAGGAAGGYTCCTCCTCACTACTACAAAACCCTGTGGTGACTGCAGGAAGCTGCAGATCCAGAAGGGTCTGGAACACAAGCCTGAGGAGGAGCAGCTAAGGGAGATGGGGGCTCAGAAGAACCTTATTTCTMCACACAACTACCTGAAAGGAGGCTGTAGCCAGGTGATGGTTGGCCTCTTCTCCCAAGTGACAAGCAGTAGGACAAGAGGAAATGGCCTCTGGTTGTGCCATTGGAGGTTTAGATTGGATATTATGAAAAATGTTTTCACCGAAAGGGTTGTAGAGCGTTGGAACAGGCTGCCCAGGGCAGTGGTGGAGTCACCATCCCTGGAGGCATTTAAAAGATGTGTAGCGGTGGCACTTGGGGGATGAGTTAGTGGCGGGCTTGGCAGGGCTGGATCAGTGGTTGGACTCAACAATTTTAAAGATCTTTTTTGACCTAAATGATTCCATGATTCTGAGCATGTGGCTTCAGTCAGGTAATAGTGTGTGGTTCTGATGGATGTGCCAATCAAAAAGTGGATTCCTTTGAAACTAGAACCTTTCTGGATATTTTGCTTCCCAAAACAGGTAACTACTTTTACACTTTTCCCACCCCACAAGACACATCAAAACTCTGCCAATTATCCAGTGGTTTAGAGCTTCATTTCCTACTTTCCCTACACAACTTGTACTATCAAAATTTCTCTTGCTACAAAGTCTGCCAACCCCTGAAATACAGAATTGTAATTTCCAGTAGAAATATGAATGCAGCATAAGTTCAGCAGTAAAAACACATGAATCTTTGAGAGTCTTAGTCTTTGAAGTACTGTTTTTTTCACTGTGAGAAGGAGGGGTGCTTTACTCACAGTCAATTTGCTTTCCTAAATGCCTGTCTGAAGCAGGAATTATTCAAATAATGTGACTTTCTGGAGAGACATGGCTATTTCAGACCTCTGCTGGAAGTTTATTGAAGAAAATATTGGTGTTTACATGTAAAAGAGAATGTTTGTTTGTGAGGAAAAAGAAAATAATCAGATATGAAAGGATAAAACCTGTATATTTTCAGGTTCTACTCCTAACTTCCTTGTCYGAAYAGCAATTCTGCAGCTCTAAAGGAATATGATTGTGAAGTCCTGAACCTCTGCCTGCTTCCTCTCTCTGACCCTGGGGGAGAAGGGACTGTGGAGGTCACRGAGCTGTGAACAGTTTGCTCATTTGAGAGCTGAGGAGGTGCGCRCTTGGAAACTGGCTCTGTCCAGCTGGTTCCCAGCCCACCTGCCCATCTACCACAGGATTGGCCTGGAAGGAGCCCATCCTGCTTGGCTGAGCCTGCCAGCTCCAGCCCTGTTTCCCACCACTCTTTTCAGGGGCCAATTCCTGCTCTGAGTGTTTGCTGGAGCAATGGAGCTCTGGGAGTGCTGGCTCCAGGGCACACGCTGAGATCGCAGAAGCAGGGCTGCAATGCCAGCTCTGGGCCTGCTCTAAAAGGATCATTTCATTATTTAAACTATTTATTTTGTTTATGAACTAGAAGCTTAGCAATTTACTGTGCTRGATGAATAATACCTTCTTCTATTAGAAAACAGAAAAAACCAAACCCCAAACCCATATATTTCACTTTTCTCCYGAGTTCCTCTTGGCAGCTCTACAGCTGCTGCCTTACTGAACATATGTACTCGGGAAAATGAAGTTTATCTCCTTTTTTTTCTCCTCAGAAAAAAAMCTCCTTGATTCTAGGCCCAAAGTCTGGTCACCTTGTGGGTACCAACTTGAGGGAGGCCACCAAACCACCACCACCCTTCAGCCTGGGAGCCAGCATGCCATGGGAAAGAGGGCAAYGAGAAGGGCAAAAGAGGCTGACTGGCATCCAGGGAAAACATCCAGGCCTCCAGAAGAGGATGATGGCAAACAGAGCAACAGCTGGCAAGAACAGACCAATAAAAATGTGGTGTTGGGGGATGAGACAGGAAAAGATGGATATAACAGTCTGTGTTTTCACAAGTTTGGCAGCTGAACCACATACTTTGGAAAAGATAAGAATACATCCAGCCTTTAAATGTCTCTCTGGGGATCTTATACCTGATGGAATGACAGCAAAGAACTCTCCATCATGGACTCTTCTGAGCACGGTGACAGGAAAAAAAATGAAATACAGGCAAAAGGTAAAAGCTTTTTGTTTACTTTTYTACTGTGAGGGTAGTCAAACACAAGAATGAGGTTGCCCAGAGAAGTTGTGGACTCTCTGTTCTTGGAGATACTCAAAGCACAAGCAGGGCTAGCCCTGGACAGCCTGTTCTGGCTGGTTCTGCTGCCAGCAGGGCTGGGCTGTGTCACCTCCAGAGGTGCCTGCTACCCCTGCTGTCCCCTGATGATAAATTAGACAAGAGCAGCCAGCCTAAGAACAACCTGGTGTGTGTGTGCTGCACCACCTTTTGTCAGAGCACGGAGGGCACCCTTCACCTCAAAGAACAAGACAAAGAATAAACTTAGTGAAGGACATCATTTGCATACTAAAAAAGAAACCTTCCACATCTTCTGGGCATACTTTGTTCCTCTCTGTGAGAAAGGCTTCAGAATAACCAGAGYAATCAGGAGCCTGATTTCTTCAAACAAAACAGCTCAAATGAGTCATCCCATATTCCTGGCACAAACTGCTGCTAGCTCTTGGGTGTTAAGTGAGATGGGCAGGATATACCAGGCAGTAGCCTGACTGCACATGAATTGAGAGCTAGATTTGATCATGCCAATTATCTTCAGAGATTAGCCTTTGCAAACACACTTTCTACACAAATCAATCCCTAGCTCTGTTCAGGCACCCTTGGTCTCACCTTCTCTGTCACCTCCCACCCTGCAGCAGAGCAAGGAGCCCCTCTGCATGCTGAGCTAGTTCAGCTCTTCTCTCACCTGCATTTKGGTTTCCACCTGTGTCTTTTTGCAAAACCCATGCACAGCTAGTGCAGAGCTCCTATTTGCTTTTTCATGCTGCTTGCTGTATTTCAATAAACTGAACCCAGAGCACACAAGGGTGAAATCTTCATTCCAGGCAGGACAGAGAAATGACACATTTCTGTGCTTACCATCAACCTTGGCACGCTGTTGGTGTAATAATCTGTCATTCTTGAACAAGAACAAAACAAGTCAATGACCCCTGTTTGACTCCAAATTGTTTTCTACATTGTCAAAACACACAGATTTAGAAAGATAATTACCCCAATACCTCTGGGTGACAATCTCAAATTAAACTACAAGAGCTCCATGCTCCCTCTCTCTTTGCAGCCAAATTCACTCCAGATGAACACAAACCAGAAAGGAAGATAACGAGAAAGGCTTTACAGGCCTTGTGCCTCTGCCTCTGACTGCAGAGAGAAAGGGCCAAGCAATGYCCCATTCTCACAGGAGGGTGGGTGTGGAAGCCCCCAGAGCCTGCAGGGGCCTCGGAGCAGATTCAGCCTCCCCAGCTCTGCACCCACCAAAATCAGCCCTGTGACAGAGCAGGGAGAGCCAAGCCAAAATGCAGCCCCCTGCTAAGGCCACCTCCATCTGTGGAGTGGAGCTCATTTAACTAGGAGCAATGGGGAACTGGCTGGGTCCCAATTAGGCTAATTGGGGCAGTGGTGTGAGTCATGGAGGCAGTGAGGAAGAGCCTGGCCAGGTGGAGTCATTTTGGGACCTATCAGAGGCCAACACTGATGTTGTAATTGRGCATTTGCTTGAAAATCTGTGTGTCTCACCAGTCTTCTGTCTTTCCCACAGGGATTTGGGCTGCCCAGAGAACCCAGCCCTTCCTCTAAGAACACAGCACAGCTCTTACCATGCCTCGGGCAACACTTGCTTACTTGATCCTACAGTGTCTTTCTGATGAGTAAAGCCTCTTCAGAGTGGTTTCCACAGTGGGTTTTCCCTGAGAACTGTTCATCCAATCATCCTTTTATCAGTGAGAAGACAGTGCAAGGGCACATGAAGCTAAGTGTGGAGCCCAGCCTGCACACACTCTGCCGCAGGCCGAGTGCAGGTCCCTGCCAGCCATGGATCCAGCTCAGCAGCCACAAAACCATGGCCAGATTCCCACCGCCCTGTTTCCCACACTGCCATGCATCTCACCTGCTGCCCCACTGAAAAGTGCTGAAATTCTAGGTGATCAGCTCCCATGGAACAACTATCAGCCCCAAAAGCTGCACTTCTATCTGTCACCTGCTCATGTTGCCCAACCTGGAGTTCACAGATGTTCAGTGTCATGACACACATTTAGTACGGGTATATAGTTCTCTTCATTTTTTTCTATCACAACTACAGAACAACTAGAAAATAACACAAATATAATACTAGAAAATAATCCAAATAATCCAGGTAAAAGCCAACCGTTATTAATATGAGCAGGTACGATTTGCCTTTCAAGGCAAAGTTGATCTTAATTCAGTTTTTTTCCAAATCCAAAAATGCATTTCATTTTTTCTGGATCCATGAGGAAACCATTGTCATGTAGTCCTTCCTATTTATGTTCCTTGGTTTAGCTTCCACTACTATAATATTAATGTAAGTTGCTACTTAGCCAGGGCTAAGATTTAAGATGTTATTGTGCTCTCTTCAGGATGCTAATTCTTCCCTGAGTGCTCTTGCTGAGAACTGCACAAATCAGGTGGTTAATCACACCTCAGTTAACGGGTCTCAGAGCTCCTAAGGATGTAGCCACTTTTTTGTTGTTTTTGCTGTCATTCCTGTGCTCTTTTTTTATGGTTTAATGTAACACAGCAGAGTTGGAATGTGGGTTACTGCMGAGATAAACTAGGCAATTCACTGTTGGACATGCAGCTAGAGGGAGAACTATTGAAAACCAACATAATTAACCAGTGGTAATCTCTGGCATAAGATCTGAGACCAAAAGCCRATTCAGGAGTTCAGAGAAGGAAGAAATATTTCTCTGACTAATGGGCACAACATTTGTTTGGGCTCTGAAAACATCTGAAGCCCTGCAAGCTTTATATTCCAAGAGAAGCATCTGCTCCCAAGTTGTGGAGCAGCAGAGGGCAGAAGGTGAGCCTGTCCCTCTGGTGGGCAGKGCTGGCAGGGCAGGCCATGGGGCAGAGGGGGCCAGCAGCTCGCTGACCCTTCCCAGACTGCACCATGTTTTGTAGTCAGAACATCAGTGACATCAGTATTTCCCTGCTGCCCTTAGACAGATAAATAAAACTGTACCTTGCATTATTTTTCTTGGGGGTTTTTTGGCATCTCTTAACTCAATTTTTTTGTTGTTGCTGTACAGTGAAATTTTCCACTTTCTTTCAGTTGCCTTAAAATTTAATTACTTAAATCAGGGAAATGTYTTTACTTCTCTGTTAAATAATCAGCTTTTTTTGAACTGTGAGGCAATGCAGGAATGCCCTGAAGGGAGCACCAAGAGAGGACAGATMAGATGAATGCAACAGGATGTAGTTTTGAGATATTTTTTTTTCTGTGATTTGCCCACCATCCTTTTCTAAGAGATAAGGAAACTGGTGAGACCACAGCTCCAGTGTCAGGTGGGGCTGGGGGACCTTCATGTCACTTACCCCTGGAAGTGTTAAAAACCATTTGGATTTGGCACTTGAGGACATGGTTTAGTGGTGAACACGGTGGTGGTGCTGGGTTGATGGCTGCACTTGATGAATTTAAAGATCTTTTCCAACTTCAATGTATCTCTGACTGTGATTAGAAATGAGACCCACTTGCTCCTCTGGCAGTACCTGCTGTACATGCCTTTGTTTTATTTTGGGCTCTAGTTATCTGCTTTGGTTTACCAGTTGGGTTGGTGATGAGTGAAATAAACGTGTGATCATCGTGTTCAAATAAGCTGTCAGCAATTTAGCCCTGATTTTAAAACGCCTGCATTGCAAAACCAAGCTGTCACTGAACCAGCATCTCCTTCAGCTCTCAGAAACACAACCAGAAAGTGCCCAAACACCACGGCCCACAGAGAGCCCCTTACCAGCCCAGTAAGGATGAGCATCACCCCCTTGCCCCAGTGCCAGGCATTTAAGCAGCTACTGAACTGCAAATAAAATCCATAATGGCTTTTCAAATGTTGCTCCAATTAGTGCTCAATTACCTGCCCTCCTCTGGGAGGTCAGATCTTGTGTTTATTTAACTCATTCCTTTTGCAAGTCGTTGAATGGGCCGGCAGTCTGAGGTTAGTGGGAATTGTGATTTGGGAAAGGGAGGGAGCTGGAACAGGGGTGCCTGGGAGGGGGTGTCCCTCTGCGGCCACCAACCTCCTGCAGGGACTTGGAATCCTCGCCTGGGGAGCCCTGGCCAGGTCTGTCAGCTCCAGCGCTGGCTGCCACATCCAGGACCACAGGATGGGGAAAGGGAGCAATTCCTTCTGCCTTTGCCTCCCTGAGCTGTGCAGGGGAGCCTCCCTCAGGCCAGGCGCTGGCCATGTCCCTTCCCGAGGCTGTGGAAGAGGCTTCTCATGGTCTGCACTCACCCTTTGGCTGTTCTCACACCTCCTGATCCTCAGCCAGACTCTTCCCCTCCTGGCACATCTGGGGCTGCTGTGATTCACAGCAAAAGGCAGCAGCTCATCTCCTGGGGTGTCAGCAGAGCAGCCCATGCCTGGGGGACATTCCTTTTRAAGAATATTCTGAGTTCACAGCAGAAGTGAAAGAGCTGCAATGCTGTATTAAGCTTCTTGCATCTACCATCAGCTCACATTAGATGTAGTCAAGCTATTGACTTAAAACCTCAGTTCCCTTCTTATGAAAGAATGAAGCTGGAATTGGATGAGGAAAAGAAATTTGCATTTTCATGAGTCAGTGCCTGTGATTTTTCGGTGTGCAGATGAAAACTGAGAGGAATGCAGTGCAATAAACCAGGAGAGGAAAGAGCCCAGTCGTGAAGTTGTCACCAGGAGAACCTCAGGCACAAGTTGTGCAGCCTCTACAAATCTGCTGTTACCCCTCCAGTGAGAGGCAATGAAAAACAACCCATGAAAAGACATCAAGGTGATGACACAGAATCAAAAATAAGCCAGAAAGACTGAGCTAGCTGAGGAAAGAGACCTCAGCTGTTCTGGTGCTGGTGTGTGCCCAGCACCCTGCTCCTGGCAGGGACCCCCCTGCTCTTTGCCTGCCTGGCCCTGCTGGGACCCTCTGAGCTCTGAGATGATGAAGTTTCCGTGGATGCCAGGAACTGAATCCCTATTCCTCTTTTCTCCAGAACGTGGGTGGGAAGTTTTAGTAGTTGTGGCAGCATCTGGGCAATTAATCTTTGGGAAATTATCACCCTGTAGCACTTGCAAAGTCCACCAGAGCAACCCATTGACTTCAATAGATTATTCCTTAAAAAACCCCTTTAATCTGTATTCTGGTTTATGTTACACCTCTATTGATGTMGCTAAAGTGTCTGCAGAATAACTGCTATCATTATTCCACATGCTGGTTATAGAACTTTATATTTGCTTAATGTAAAACTAAAAAAGGTTCCAGGAAGAGCTAAGTGGAGATATGTCTCCTAGCAAACTGAGGTGTGACTAAGATTTATTAAAATTGTACAAAGAAATAAAGTCAAGGAAGCAATCAGAAGCATATTTAGTGGACTCTCAGATGATTTAACCAACATGCTCACAGAGCCAAACCTCTCTATCTTTTTACTGGTTCATTAATTTCTCTTGGCATGAACTAATTTAAAAACATCTAGATGACCTTGACATTTGAGAAAAGTGGATTCTGACAATTCCTTCATTTATATCAGGAAAAGCTTATTTGTCAGGAAGTAGCTTGAAACAGGGATTCAAATATTGTTGCTTTTCCCCATCTTGAACTAGGATTACAGAATAAAAGCATTACTGTCCTCTTACAGCACATGCTGTACCAAAAAACCCAATTAAATTGCTGTGAATTAAAAGAACATTTAATGCAAGGGATTCAGATGGATTAATTTTATTTACTTGCAATGACTTGTTAATTCAGAACTACTTCAATATGAAACCTCACAGCCAGACACAGCACTGACTAAGGAACTCTGAAATGCATGAGTAACTACTGCTCACTTACAAGCAGGCTCAGAACTCCTCACCTGTATTGATAAAAATGTTGATTGTACCCTGTGCTTGYGACTTACTGAAGTGGTGTAATACTCCTTCCTTTCCTTGCCTGAATGACACTTGCTGCTGTTRCAACTTGATCCACAAACTGAGCTCTCTTTTCACCCACAGTGCTATAAAAACCCACCAGAAATTATGAACTTGAATGAAACCAATTTAATCCAGCCTTGCTCACCTCATTCTTGACATACAYAATCTGCAAATGCTCAGCAGATGAAGCTTCATGAGAATGAACCCAASCAAAATTTCTGCTTGAATCCATCTCATATTTAATTTTGCCCTAGATCAAACCCTACCTCACAGAAAACAGAATATTGGGCAGCCTTGAGCAATGCTTAGTAACATTCTTCATGCTTAGGCAGGACAACCTCCCTTCCAACAAAAGTGAGTCTTAAAGTGTTTTGTAAAATTAGGACCTAAATCCTTCAGCTGTTCAATTTCTGCTCTCATCAGTTCACAGACCTGTCTGATCATAATTCCTTAAATCATCTTGGATTAGTTATATTACTTTGATAATATAAAATTATCTTCTATTAGTTTCTCATAAATATAAATTGCATTAAAAAGCCAACCCCTTCATTTCACTTAAAGTTCCCCTGTGACAGCATTACGCTTCCCTATCTCATAATTTACAAAAATCCAGACACTTACGAGCAAGAAAATTAATAATTAAGGATATAATAAATCATATATGCCAACTTAATAAACACATTAAAAACTAGAAAGCACATTTCATCTCAGTAACAACCCAATTAAAATTTCAAGGGCAGTTTATGGTTGGAGGTGGCATTATTTCTATTATTTCTCTTCAGAGCCTGAGTCACCCATGGCTGGGCAGCTGCATGGCCCCAGCCTGGAGATCAGGGGCTTTTCCCCCTTGTCTCAAAGGGATGCAGAGGAAACGTAGGTGATGTGCAGGGAGTGAGAGGGGACAGTGGGGCTTGGTGCCTTTCCTGATGACAGCATCTCCCCCAGGGCCCTGGGGCAGCTGCCACAGCCCCCAGCTGGCTGTAGGTGAGT